>JAUPFR010000136.1:0-157006 GCA_036925125.1 Oreortyx pictus | reverse complement strand
CCCTCAGGCCTGCAGCAATCTTTAAAATTCCTCCAGCCCAACTTAATTCCCTCTTCCTGCAGAGCTGGCGCATCTGCTGCAGTCAGACGCGGAGAGAGGGAGATGGAGGGAGAGAGGGGAGACGGCACCCAGGATGCGGTGGCACTGCTCCGTGGCTGCGTCCCTGTCCCTCAGGGCCACCCAAAGCCACACCGGCCACAGCGGGTCGGTGTTGGGAATGAGGGAAACTGAGGCACGCTCGGCACAGCCCTGGGGATGGGGTCTGTCCCGTGGCCCCGATGCGCCGTCACCTCCGGCACGCCGCCTGGACCCCATCACCAGGAGGCTGACCTAAAAATGGTTTGGGTTTGTTGGTTTTGTTTTCCAGATATTCATGGCTCTGCCTTGCTGGAGGAGGCTTCTTGATCACCCCTTTGCATTCGTCCTCTGCTTCCCTGCAGCCCCGAGGAACAGAAGGCGGGATCTGAGCATCGCCTGGGGGCACTCCAGGGCCGCGGATGTTGGGACAGCTCATGCAATGCAGCAACGGTGGGAAAAGGCACCATGGGGGTGCTGAGCACACCCCAACACCCCGCTGTGCCCATGGTGCTGCCATCCCCTCCACGCCTGGGCAGAACCCGGGGCCTGTGAGGACGAGCTCCAACGCACGGGGCTGGGACTTGGCCCCACTGTCACACCGGTGCAACCCCACTACCACCCATGTGTCCCCAGCTGAGGCTCTCACGGGACAAGGACCTCAACATCATACATGGGGACCATGCACAGCCCAACGCCACGCTGCAGGACCCCACACATCACCAAACACAGCCAGGCTGCAGTGTCCCCCCCCAGTTCCTCACCGCGCTCCGCGACAGCCACGTGTCCCCAAGCCTCCACCTCCACAGGGGTTCAGACAACCTGTAGGGGTTGGTGGGGGGAGACTGCTGCCAAACCCCCACCCCTGCTTCCGCCGGCATCGGGGCCACCATCCTCCTTCCCTTCCTCCTCCTCCTCATCGGCAGTGGCCGCCACCAAACCCAGGAGACCCATCCCTCTGCCTCCTTCCCTGCAACTTGCACCATTTGCCTGGCAGCCAGGAGGAAGGAGGGGAGCGCAGCCCATCCCAGCTGCTAGCGGAGCTGGGGATACATGCATTTAAATCACTTATATCTTTACTTTCTCCTGCGCTGGCTGTGAGATGGGCTTTTTTTGCATGCGTAATTAGGGGGTGGAACAGATGGTGGAGGGTTCGTTTAAAGTAATGCATCCATTAAAATAACCTTCGCTGTCGGGGACTGCGCTCCGACAGGGGCCTGTTTCACCGGGGGCGGCGGGGAGGGAAAGCTTTGTTCTGCAGGAAGGGGTCGGACTTTTGGGAACGTGGATGGGGACCCAACTGTGGGATCCATCATCCTGGTCCACGGGAGGGAAGCTGGCATGGATGCTCCAACCCATATTAACAGCACAGTAACCAGCAGCCCCGGACCAAGCTGGGACTGCAGCGGGGATAAACTGGTCCTCTGTGGGGCTAAAGTGGCTCTTTCTCGGCCTGAACTGGTCCCCTCCGGGACTCATTTTCCATAGCAATATGATGTGCACCCCGCAGAGGTGGCAGGAATGGGAAACCCTTTGGCCATTCCTTTGGGCCAGACCTCCACGCATCACCCGCAGTGGTGCGTTTTGGAGGAGGTCTCCGAAACAGTGGGGTTTTGCTGTTTGGTGGGGCACTGGGGTGATGCTGTGGGTTGGCACAGGGTCCACAAGGACCATGCCCACCACCACCCACCCGCAGCCCAACTCCTGTCTCCTGACACAGGACAGAAGGGGACAGCTCGCCTTTCCTGTCCAGCAGCAGCCACCTCTCCTGTTTCAAGCTCCCGGGAGAGGCAGGAGGCTTTGTTCAGGAATTGGAGGAGTGGAGGCCAGAGAAAGCGCGAGTGCCCTGCCAGCTCTTGTGTTTCACTCCCGAGGAATGCCGGGGAGGGGAGGGGAGCACAGCTTTCCCCCTTCCCGATGGGCTCTGGGCCCGGCTGCTGGGTGCTTTGCTGCTGCAGGGAGGAAGAGGAGGGTGTGGGGATGAAGGACGGGGGTTTGGCTGTTATTCTGGGGAAGTGGGCGGCATCAGTGTGGCTCACAGCGGATGCAATGGCAACCATGGTGGCACAGCAGTACCATGCTGGCTCTGTTGGAACAGCCATAATAATTCAGAGCAAGAGCTGCCAAGCAAATATCACACCCTGCCTTGAAAGAGGAGAGAAGCACCCGTAGGTACCCCAAATCTGAAGGCTCCAGAGGAGCACACACCACCCCCAGCAACGGGGTCATGGCTGGGGAAGGGCAAGAGCAGCAGCAAACCCAAACCCACCCATGCGTGTTCAAATATTTAGTGTGCACTTGCTAAGGTGCTTCTGCTGCCTTTAGGGCATCTCTGCGTTTGAAGCATCAGAGAGGAGCTGAGGTGGGAACATGGGGGATGGGGAGCAAATGCCAGGGCTGCCGGGCTGGGGGGTGTTCTCTCCTTCCCAGCTGGGCTCGGGGGGACCCCATGGCCTGGGCCATGGGACCCCTCACCATGGGGCTGGCAAGGAGGGTTCATTCAGCCCCAAGGACTGCCCATCATGGGCTCAGCCCCCCCCCCCCCCCCACACGCACATCCTCCTCTTCCTCCTCCTCCTCTCCCGATTCCGGTGATTGCTGCACCATGGGGCGTCCCCGAGCACCGCCATGGCCCGGGGTGCAGCCAGCAGCTGCAGCAACGCCGGGGCCGATGCCAGCAGCCATCAGTGATGTGCAACGAGCACAGAGCACGGAGGGCAGCAATGGGGGGCTGGCCGAGGCGAAATGGGGACGGCAGCACCAGGGAAACTCACAGCCAAGAGAGAGAAACTCACCCCAACGCCAATCCCTTCCGTTCACCCCTTTCCTCATCCAGGTTCACACGCAATTATCCTGAGCACCCATCCATCGCACCGACCAGACCTTGAGCAAGCCTTGACCACACCTCTACCAGGCTGCAACTGGGCCTTGACCACGCCTCAACTGGGCCCTGGATGCCCCGACCAGGCCCTGACACCAGCAGGACAAGCACCGCTCCAGACCTCCTTTCCCTCCCCACCACCTCTGTGAGCCGAGCGCTGACGGCAGCAGCTCCGGGGGGGACACAGCCGGCCCCCGCCAACAGCGGTGCCCTGCGTCAGCCCGCAGCCATCACCGTGGGGCACGCCGCCGGCCGCTCTCACCTCTACGCTCTGCTCGCTCCTGACAAATCCCTGCTCCCGATCGCTTCTCCTCCCCGCGGGTCCATATTAAGCTACATTCTCCTTTCAGCTGGGTGGAAAACAGCAGTAATAACCATGTGGAGAGAGCCGTGCCCCCCACCTCCACTTCCCTCCCACTTCGGGGTTCAAATTTCATTTCAGCAAAAAAGCTTCCCCCGCCTCCAATTTCTTCCCCCAAACCAAGCCGCTGTCGTCTCGTCTGATCTCGGCAGGGGCCGTATGGATGCTCGGCTCCTCCTGGTTCAGGATCTGCTGCCAATCTGGACCTCGCAAACTGGTTCTCACACGGCTCCCGCCTAGCACCTCCCTCTCGGCGTTCATTATTTGATTATTGTCCTTCCTCAGCTCGCTCCCATGCCGCCGCCCCGGGTGCCCCCAGCTCCTCGTCCCAACCCCAACCACCGAGTTGGCGGGCGAGATTTATTCCCGGCGAATTCCCGGGGGCCGGCAGCTGGAGGAGCCCGGAGCTGCCTCCCTCTCTCCCGCAGCTGAAGATCTCATCTCCCTCGCCCAAGGCGCTCCGTCCTCCTCCTCCAGATATTTTAGGCCCAGGTTTTGCGAGGAATTTACAGGCGCCGAGCCCAAGCCGATGCGCTGAAGTCAGCAGGAGGCGAGGAGCGTGCGCAGGGCTCGGGGCCCCGGGGGTGGCGGCGCGGGGAAGGGATGCTGCTGCCGGCCTGGAGCTCGTTGAGCCGCGGGAAGGGCAGAGGTTGGGGCTGGCGGATGCCAGAACCACTCAGCTCTCCCTCCGCGAGGATCAATACCACATTTCGGCTTCCTGCCTCGCGAGGCTGCCGCAGCCCTCACGCCTGCGCAGGGTGGGCTTTGGGTGGGAGCTGGGGTCCCCGTGCTGTCACCCACATCGCGCCCTGTGATCTGCACGCCAGCCCCATACGCCCACCCCTCCTGCTGCCCCGTGGCTACCCCCAAGCACCCAAAGCACTCCAGTGACCCCCATAGGCTTCACCCCACTGCAAAGGGAGTCCTCGGCACACGGCTCCCTTTGTCACAGCCCCGCTGGCACACACCCACCCTACGTGCTCCAACAGGTGAACCCCCGGGGCAGCGTTCCTGCCCGGGCCAGTAACTGTCCCCACCGGGCAGCGGGTTCGCTCGGCGCCGTGTTCCGCCCGGCACGTCTCTCCCGCCACATCCTCGGCCGGTGAGGCACGGCGTGGGGGGGGGGAGGTGGGGGGGGGCAGCGGATTTAATGAGCTCCCCGGAGGCATCGCCGCGCACCCCCCTCCCGTGCCCAGGAACCGTCGCTCTGAAACACAACCCCTCGGTGGCAGGGCTGGAAAAAAACCACAGGGCACATTGCTCTCCCCCCGCTCCTTCCCCGCCTCCCCAGCTTTTTGCTCTCCTGCCGATGCCAAAGACCCAGCCGGGCTCTTGTGCTTTCACTCGCAGCTGCAGCTGCCGATTTTCGCTGTAAGCCCTTGTGCCTAGAAGGCCCAGAGCGAGGGATTCTGGGACGCGGTGATTGAAGACAGCACCAGCGCAGAGACCATTGCTCAGACTTTCCCTGTCTGTCGCCCCAACGCTCAACCCACAGAGAGGGAAAGAAAAAAATAAAAAAAATAAAAAAAATAAAAAAGGGAAAAAAAAAAAATAAAAAGCGAAGCGGAGAGCAAAACGGACTCGGCTCAGCTCGCCCCTTCCCACCCACGCAGCGCTGCACGCTTTTGCCCCGTTGGCACCGCCAGCCCTCGCCCCGAACACGCAGCCCCAAAACCAGGAGGTGAGGTCCAGCTGCACCGCCCCGCGATGCTGAGCTGCCCCCCAGCACCGCTGCACACCGCGTTAGAAGCTCACAGCACCCCGGCTGCTTCCCCGCTGTGGCATTTTGGAGAGGGTGCACCTTTGTGCAGAGTGAGGGCACTGCTGGCGCGCACGGCTGCGCACCAGGTGTGATGCGTGAGCACAGCGGGGTCCTCGTGCAACGCCTCGGGATGAGCGGAGCGAGCAAAGCCCTGCACACGGGCGAGCTGCTGTGCTTCCCCATAGCTTCACCCGCTATGGGGAACCTTTGGGATGCAGCCCTGGAGCTGGGTGGACATCCCCAGTTCCCTTCTGCATGCAAAGGCCCCCCGAGGGATGGAGTCCCCAGCAGAGGAGTGCAACAGGGGCTCGGTGCCCAACCCAACGTGCTGCACTGGGCACGGCGCAGGGCAGCGTCCCACTGACCCCGGGTGCAGCAGCACTAACGCCAACCTCAACAGGGAAGAGCAGAACGCAGAGCACACCACGACACACAGCCCCCTGCACCCCGAGGGACAGAGCCCGCACAGCCCCCCTGACCTTCCAGGGGTGTTCTGCAGAGCGTACCCCGAAGAGCCGAGCTCACCCCTGGTGGCACCTGCAGCCCCCCGAACGCCGTGCAACATACAGCAGCCCCGACGGTGGGGGAGGGGACGGGGGGGTCTCAACGCAACCAGGGGCTGCCCCACATGCAGACAGCCCCGCCACGGCCCTGCAGCAGCCGGCCGGCCCCACGGGGAGCCCAGCTCCATCGCCGTGCCAAACCCGCCCCCCCGTTCCTCCTGCTCCCCCCAAAACGCTCCCGTCGCGAGCCCGGAAGTAGGAAACAGCCCTCCCCAGCGCTGCCCTGTTTACCAAGAGCTGGTTCCAAGCACTCGGGAGAATAGCAGGAGCATTTCAAGGCCCTGTTTCCACTCGGCTGACACACACTATTTATAGAAGCCCACAATTCTCCCAGAGCTTTCCTCGGGATCTCAGCAGAAATAGCCCGCCCCGGGTCCCTGCAGCCTGCTCTAAGGAGGGCAGGGCAGCGCGGCCCCCCCAGGCTCCCTATAACCTTCCACGGGCTTCCATCGCTTCTCCTCCGCCGGCCGCCCGCTCCCGGCGTGTCCTTGGCTCCCCCGTCCCCAGCGCCGTGCCAACCCACAGCCTCTCCCCCCAGCGCGGCTTTGGGACGAGAACCCGGGTGGTGGTGGTGGTGGTGGTGGTGGTGGTAGGGGGGGTTGGGGTGACAGCATGCCACCTCCCTCCCAACTGCATCGGAGCGCGGCGGCGGAGCCACGGGGAATGGGGGGGGGGGGGGGGGGGGACGGACTCACACCGGGGATGGAGTTGGCCCTATTCAGGTTACAGAGACATGGCAGAGCGGAATTTGGCGCCGCGCCATCCCTTCTCCAGCCCCCCCCCCTCCACCCCCCCCACCCCCCCCCCCCCCCCCCCCACACACCCCCCCTCCTCCCCTTCCTCCCCTCCCCACCACCACCACCACCACCACCACCACCACCCTCCCCTGCAAATTCCTGAGAGCAGCAGTGTAAGGGGACACCTGGGGGGGGGGGGGGGGGGGGGACGACACATGAAGGGCCGCGGGGCCCCGCTTTGGCCGCGCACCCCATAAACCCCCCCGCCCCCCCCCCCCCTTCCCCCCCCAGCTGGGCAGGATGCATGCCCGCGCCCTCGGGGCTCGCTTCTGCTCTCTGTCACGCCAGGATAAATCTGGAGTGACTCCACAGCGCGCCGGGGCTCGCACCAGCACACAATGAGCTCAGCCTGTGGCTTTTGGTTGCTGTTCTCACAGCAACCGGCCAAGTGGCTTTATGCACAAGGCCACCTGGTCGCGGCCGGGGCCAGTTCCTCCCACGGCGAGGTAAACAAGCGGGGACCCGGGGGTGCCTCCACCTGCCCCCCCCCTCCCCCCCTCCACATCCGCCTCCCTCGCTGGGGGGCTTTGGGGGTCGGCAGCGGGGTGACCCGCAGCCCTGTGTCCCCCCAGGTCCTGCCGTCCCCACGTCGAGGGGCTCGAAGGCGGCGGGGAGGATCCGAGCATCCGACGCCCGACAACATTTTGGGGCGGCACAAGTGCAAAGCGAAGGCGTCGCGCACCACGCGAGTTGGCAGTGGGGATGGGGACCCCCTCCCCTCGTCGTTGTCGACGTTGTGTCCCCCCCTCCCCTCCCCCACCGCCCCGGTGCCATCCCGCAGCTCCCCGCGCTGCTGCAGTCGGGGGCGGCTCAGCCGCGGGGGTCGGGGCGATCTGGAGGGGGGGGGGGGGGGGGAGCTCCGCACGCCCCCCCGGGCTGCGAGGATAACCCCAAATTTTGTTGACATGTTCCGTTCCGCCTTCTAGCGGACGGAGCCGGCTCTGACAGCTGTCACTCAGCGCTCGCAGCCCGGGGGGGAGGCGGGGGGGAGGGGGGGGACAGGCTGAACTCATGGCAATGGCACGGCGCACGGCGGGGGGCTCGCGGGGCCCCCCCTCCCCTCCCCAAGTGCCATTAAACTCCGCGGTGTGGCACCAACTCGCCGCGCAACTTCGACGGAGGGGACAACGCTTCGGGGGGGAGGGGGGGGGTACCCACCTCCGACCCCCCCTCGACCCAAAGCGGGGTGCCCCCCCCCCCCCCCACACCTCCCCCCAAACAGACACACGCGCGCACACCCACACCCCCTCCCTCCCGCCCCCCTCCCGCCCCGACCCCCGCCCCAGCCCCGCACAAAGGGGCACTCACCCGTCGGCTGCAGCGCCCCGAGCCCCGCGCCGTCCGCCGGGGCTGCGTCCTGACCGCCCGCGGGACTCCCGGAGCTCTCGGCACCGCTCGCCACCTTCAACGAGAGCATTTCCAGCGCCTCCTGCTCACATTCTCCCCAAGGCAACTCCTCTCCTGCCAGCCCGCCCCCTCCTCCGTCCCCTGCCTGCTCTCTCCTCTCTGCTTTCCTCCTTCCCTCTCCTCTCCCCCCCCCCCTCCACCCCTCTCTCTGTGATTTTTCCTGGCTTTTCTCTCCCCGCTGCCGCTCGGCTTTTTTTCGCTTTTTTTTTTTTTTTTTTCCCCCTCCGCTTTTTTTTTTTTTTTTTTCCCTCCTTTTCTCCTCTCTCCCCCTTACCCCCCCCCCGACCCCCCCCCCCCCCCCCTTCGCCTCGCACACACACAAAAGGCAGCGGAGCGCGAGGCGGAGGGGAACCGACCTCCCCTCTGCGCCTCCGCCGCTCAGCCGCCTGCGGAAAGCAAAGAAAGACACAGCGCAGCAGAGCCCTGCTTGCCGCTGCCTCCCCCCTTCCTCCTCCTCCTCCTCCTCCTCCTCCACCTCCTCCTCCTCCTCCCTCGCTCTTGCCTTCTGCCGCTCCCGGCTTTGTGGGGGCTGGGAGCGGGGGGAGCGCAGCCGGCGGCTCGGCGCGCCCTGCCCTCTCCGTGCGCGGCGGGGACCGCGCTCCGCTCCGCTGTCAGCGGCACGGCCAGCATCCGGCACCCCGGGGAGCCGCGCAGCACCGCCGGGGCATGCCGGGCCTTGTAGTCCTTCCTCTCTCCCCCCCCCCCCCCCCCCCCTCAGCTCCTTCCCTCCTTCCTTTCCTCCCCCCGCCTCGCTTTTCTCCTCCCCGTTGCTGCGAAGCGCGCAGAGGAGGCGGGGAAGGGCGCAAATGGGTGCGCGGCTTTTGCGCTCGATTTTGGGAGGGGGGTTTTAAGCGGGGAGGAAGGGGGTTGGGGGGCTGGGTGATTCCCCCCCCCCCCCCCTCCTCCCTTCGGGTGCTTTGCACCCCCGGGATTCCCCCCCCTCCCCCCCCCCTCCCCCAGCGGGATGTGTGGGGCATTGCTGCCCTCTCCTGGGTTGCACCCGCACAACGCGGAGTGCACATTGCCCTATGCGCGCTGCCTTTCCCTTACATATATATATATGTATATAATTATTCTTCCCCCAATTTTAAATTATTATTATTATTATTATTTAACCCGGCGCTGTCTCACGGGTCCGGCGGCACGGGAAACTTCCCCGCTGTTTGCTAACTCCTGCAACCACGCAATCACTGAGCTTGGAAAAGACCTCCGAGACCACCAAATCCACCCCCGACCCGTCCCCACCCGTACTGCCCACCTCCCACGTCCCCAGGTGCCACATCTGGGACACCCCCAGGGACGGTGACCCCCCCCCCCCCTTTCCCCCCCGTCCTCACCACTCTTTCTGGGAAGAAATTTGTCCTAACCCTCCATGCACGGCGATGCACGCGGATCCTCGGCACCGAGCAAAGCCCAAAGCCACCAGGGTGACGGTGGCAGAGCGGGGGGCTGTCCCCCTGCCCCCCCCACCCCTCACCCCCCCGTGACCTCCCCCCAAGGCATCTCCCTGGCGCAGTATCATGAAAGCAGACGTGTGTGCTGTGACACGGCGTTCGTGCGAGTGTCGAGCGAAGGGTTAAGTGCGGGGAATTGGGAATATCGCCTGGCTGCTAATAACACGTGAGTCACCGCCGGAACAACACACGGGTGCAGGGGGAGACACAGCACCCTGCTGCACAGCGTCCCTCTGCCTTTGGGGTCCTCTGCGTGCAGGCAGCAGGGACCGACCCCAAGCAGAAGGGTGCACCCCTAATCCGGGCTGGGTTGGCGGGGCGTCTGGGGTCGAGCCCTCCAAGCACGGATTTACCCTGAAATCCATCAGCTCCGTCCCAGCCACCCTCAATGGGATTGGGGTCACGGGGTTGGGGGGCAGAGAGAGGACTGAGACCCGCACGCATCGCTCCCACCTCCTGGAAACCACGCGCTCCAGCTCGGTCAGCAGAGGAATCTGCACACGCAGACAGGATCGCTGCAATCGCTGGTGGCTGAGTGAGCAACTTTGCAGCCTTCCTCGTCCCCTCGCCCTGAATGTCAGCTTTGAATTTTCTTGCTATTTTTAGGGAGACGATTCCGAGGCGAGGAGGATCCCTCCGTCCCCTCGTCGTGGGGTTTCGCACCGTGGGGCCGTTTCTCACTGCACCTGCCCCTCTCTGGGCTGCCGTACCCACCCCACACGTGCACGGGGACGGCTCGGCTGCTTTGCACGGAAGGTCGCACGGAAAACATTCGGTCGCAAGCGAGGATGGGGTTAGAACGTAAAAGATTTATTCATTTCATCCGAAGCATTAAAAGGTCGTGTATTAATCAAAGAGATGCTTAAAACTGTCAAAGTCCTTTGTCAGGTTTGAAGTGCATCTCTATAGTTATCATAAAATATATATAGATATCAGGCTGGCACGGAGCCCTCGCTGGGCTTGGAGCTGTTGGGGGGGGGGGGGGGGGAAGGAAGGGGGTCCCTGTGGGTGGGCTCTGCCCGGTTCTGGGGGGGGTGGGCAGCACCCCCACGTCCATCCGGGTGGGTCCTCCAGCGTGGGTTTGTCCCACTCGGGTCTGCGATTTGGGTTGGGCTGGGAGCAGGGAGGATGGTGGTGGGGGGGGGGGGGGGAAGGGGATGGGGGGAGCGGTGTCCGCGGGTGGGGGGCCGTGCCAAGGGGGCGTCGGGGCGGGGAGCAGTGCCCGCGCCACTCGTGTCGCAGCGTCGCGCGTGGCCCCTCCTGGCGGCGGGGTGGGGGGAGGGAGGCGGCTCCCCAGGGCCACCCGGGTCACCCGGACGCGCTGTCCCTCCCGCAGACAGTGCTGTGTCAGCAGCGGTGCTTTGGGCTTACGCTACCATCTAGCGGCTGCTGCCACCGCTGTCCCCGCGTCCCCGCGCCGTGGGGGTGGGCGGCCGTCCCGGTTTGCGACCCCCCCCTCCTCCCCGACCCCTTAGAACATCGGGGCGGTGGGTGACCCCTTGTCCCCCGTGCAGAGTTTGTCCCCACGCGGTTTGCGGTGGCCTCGCTCGCCGGGGGCAGCGCTTGGGAACCCCAAAGCCACCACCAGATCGCTGGGGAGGGGGCCTGGGGGGGCTGGGGGCGGCTTGGGGACAGCGAGGTGGGCGCAGGAGGGGATGGAGAGAGGGGCTTACTTTCGGGGAGCACTTCAGGTCTTGCAGCCCCAGTTGAGGCTGGGGGCTCCCAGCTGCGGGGCCATCTCCATTTCGCCCCCATCACCACAGCAGAAGAGATTCACACCCCCCACCCCCACCCCACCCCCCCCCCCGTGAAATCCCGGAGCAGGGCGTTCCCCAGGCAGCAAAACCACCCCGGGTTTGGCTCAGCTGCCAACACCGCTGAGCGTCACCGCGTCCCCAGCCCAGCACCGCTCCCACTGTGACACCCCACAGCCCGATGCCCCGAGCATCCCCGTGCATTGCTTCGCCCCAAAAATCCCAACCCCCCCACCCCCATTCCCCCCCTCTGAATCCCTCCCCAGCAGTGGGGCTGGAGCCGTGGGGAGAGGTGGGGACAGAGAGGCCACGTCACTAAGGCAGGCAGGAGGCGAGCAGCTGTGCGCAGCTTGGCGTGCTCCCCAGCTGCGGTCACAGGCCGGTGCGTGGCTGCTCCGCCTCTCCACCCGTGGAAAAACACGTCCCCCGTCCCCCCCCCTCCCCAGCACGCAGCACTGAGCTGCTGGGTGATTGTGGATGAGTCCCTGCGTGACTCAGGTCCCCACCGCGGCCACAGCTCCTGCGGGGCCGGAGCAGTGCTGGCGCACCCGGCCAAGCCTGGCGTTGTGTTCTTGGCCACTCTCCACTGTTGTCTGTCTGCTCGTGGACGTGGAGCTGCTCCGTGACCCGGGAGCACCGCACACTGCCGTCCCCGGGGAGCGCGTGGCTCTGAGAAGGGGACAGGGCCGCCCCGAACCCCCAACGCTGTGCTGGGGGGGGGGGGGGGTGGTCCTTCCCGGCAGCGCTCGGTGGCGGTGGATTTGGGTGAGGGTCCCCGCGGTGGGGGTTGGCTCCGCTGTGCCAGGGCTGCAGCGTCGGCCATCTGCAGCGCTCTCACACCTGCGCCCACTGCTTGGCACCGCGTGGGCAGCCCTGGTCCAACCCCACACCCCCCAACCCCCACCCCCCAGGAGCGGAGCAGGGGGGGGGGTGGAGATGGAGATGGGGGTCTTGGGGATGCCACGTTTCCATGGGAGGTGATGCTGAGATCCTTTCGTTCCCCTCCAGAAGGTGCCACAGGGATCTGGCCAGCAGGGAGGGGGTCACCCCATAGCCCCCATCTGGGCGCTGTGCTCTGCCCTCCCCACCCCGGGGCTGGTGGCTGTCCCTCCACCCTCTGCTCTCAGGTCGATGGAGCATGGCATTAACATCAAATCGATGCCCCCCCCCCCCCCACTGCCTGCAGCCACGCTGGGCCACACTGCGCCCTTTAACCCCTTCACTGCCGCGTGAAGCTGCAGATGGGCCCTGCCCGGTGCTGCCGGGCACTGCGGGCACCTCGCTTCATTTGGGGGTGCAAGCAGGGCCTGCAACGTGATGAGAAAGGGACGGCACAGCTGTCGCTATGGGGACGAGGGACGCATCCCTTGGGTGGGGCGTTAAGCGGATTAGGGGTGGTGGGTGCACACGCGCAGAGGTAAGGCAGGGCTGTGCTGTGCACACACATGTGAGCACCGACTGTGCTCTGCACACACAGCCCGGGGCCAGGCAGCACACACGCATGGCAGCACGTGTGCACAGAGCAGGCAGAGAGAGCCGGGGGGGGGCAGAGCGGGCAGTGTGTGTGTGTGTGTGGGGGGGGGGGGGGGGGGGGGGGGGGGGGGTGATGGAGACACTGCGATGCCCACAGGGCGCAGACGTCCCCGTGGGTGCAGTGTGGTGACCCAGGAGAAGAGAGGTGCGTGGAGATGGCAGCGTGCCCCCAACCCTCAGCCCTGAGCCCCCCCCCCCATGTGGGGCCGGGGCCAGGCCCCTTCCATCAGTGCTGGGGAATTCATTAGCGGCCACAGCTGGGCCCGGTGGGGGGGGGAGGAGTGGGATGGGGGGGCTGAGCTACAGGGGAAATTAACCCCTTCCTCCCCAGACTCTCACACAGGACATCCCTCTGCCCTCACACAGGGTGTGACCCCCCCCCCCCTCCCCCCAGCTAGGTCTAGAAGGACCCAGTCCCCCCCACGCTTGTTAGAAAGGTTTTATTTCTCTCTATTTACAGATTGAACTTAAAAAAAAAAAAACCAACAAAACCTTCCCATCCCCTTCCCCCAGCTCCCCCCAGAGGGGGGGCACAGCCCTGCCCCACACTGTAGGGGGCTTCTGTAGGCTCCTTCCCACCCCCCCAGTGCCATCACATTCACTTTGTGCCCCATGTTTCCCTGCTGCTCCCTCCACACCTTCCCCTCCCCCCTCCCATTAATTCTTGCTGCTGATTTGGGGGATTTGCAGTGAGCCCCCGAGGTTCTGTGGGGGTGAACGTGCCCCACACTCCCTCCTCCCTGTTCCCATGTAAGGCAATGGGGCCACGAGGAACAGCCCCTGAGAAAGACCTGCCCAGGATCCCTCCCAGGCCCCCTTGTGTCCCCGTCCCCCCCCCCTCAGTGCACACAGTGGTTTATGGCTTTCAGGATTTTGGTTCTGCTTTAAGAAGAGGAGAAAAAAAAGCGGCAGGTGGGGCAAGGAGCACACCCTCCCCCCCTCAGTATAGGGATCCCTGAGGGGGAGATGGCTGCTGGGGGGGGGGGGGTTATAAATTAAAGACAATATTGGGAGGGGGTGAGGTGACCTACCCCAGGATTTGGGGTCTGAACCCCCCAGCTGCACACAGCTGAGCTGGGCCATGAGATGGGGCTGGTGCAGGAAGGGGGGCACCCTTAGGACACCTGTGCACTTGGAGGGGGGGGCACTCCTCCCCCATCCAAAGCACTTCTCAGGTTCAAAGCTGGGGGTGAAGGCAACGAGAGAGGTGCTAGGGGAGGGGGGCACAGCTGGGCACGGCACAGCCCCCTGAGTCCAAAATCCTTGTGCAAAGCCCCCCAGGGGCACCCCCTGCACGGTCCCAGAGGCACTCACATGGGGTGCAGGCAATGAGAGCGACAAACCCCCCTGCAAAAATAGGGGGGATTGCCCTCTCCCCCAGCCCTCCCAGCATGGGATCACTGGTTGTCCCCGGGTTGGTACTGGGGTTCGGTGGCCGTGAAGTAGTCCTCGAGGAAGGACTGAAGGTACTCGAAGGTGGGACGCTCCTCAGGCTCCCGCTTCCAGCACTGCACCATCACATCGTGCAGGGATGGGGGGCAGCCGCCCGGGCACTGCATGCGGTACCCCCTCTCCACCTGCTCCAGCACCTCCCTGTTGTTCATCCCTGCACGACATAGCACACCCAGTCACCACTGGGGAAACTGAGGCATGGGGGGGGGGGGGGGGGGGGAGTGGGGAGGGGAGATGTGGAGGGGATGTACCTGGGTAGGGCACCCGGCCTTTGGTCACCAGCTCGGTCAGCAGGATGCCGAAGGACCAGACGTCAGACTTGATGGTGAACTTCCCGAAGAGAGCCGCCTCCGGGGCTGTCCACTTAATGGGGAATTTGGCACCTGTGGAGGCAATGAGAGGGAGCTGAGTCCCGGCTGGGCACCCCACAGCACCTGCACCCGGGGTACCCCACACCTGAAGCATCAGCATCTGGGGAACCGTGCGACCTCACTCAGGATATCCATCATCCAGCCTGCCCACGGCCCTGGGTACCCATAAACTGGGATACCCATCTCTTGGGGTCCCCATCATCCATAGTTCCCATAACTCAGGGTATAACCATCACTTATGGTCCCCATAACCTGAGGTACACATCACTATGGCAACCCATCCCTTGGGATATCTATAACCTGGAGTACCCACCACTTTGGGTACCCATCACTTGGGGTACTTGTAATTTAGGGTCCCCATAAGCCAGGGTGCCCAACACTTGGGGTATCCATAACCCAGGGTCCCTGTAACCCAGGGTGTCAATCACTTGAGGTGTGCCCATCACTTGGGGTTCTCTTCAACTGGGGTCCCCATTGCCCATAGTTCCTATAACCCACTGTACCCACAACCTGGGGTACCTGACACTTGAGGTGCCCATAAATTGGGGTACTCAGGTATAGGGTACTCAGGGCACCCATCAGTTGGGATATCCATAACCCAAGGTACCTGTAACCCAGAATACCAATCACTCAGTGTAGCCATGAACTGAGATACTCATAACTTAGGGCACGCATAAATTGGGGTACCTATAACCCAGGATACCCATCACTTGGGCAACCCAGCACTTGGGATACCTATAACCTGGGGTCCCCAAAGGTCCCCATAACCCAAGGTACCCAACACTTGGAGTACCCATAACCCAGAGTATCTACAGCATACCAACCACTCGGGGTACCCCCACACTGGGCTCCTCATCGCTTAATCTGCCCATCCCTCGGGATACCCATCATCCACGCAGCCCACCACCCGAGGCACCCAGCCATGGGTCCGGGGTAGGACGTGGCACAGCGTGGCCAGGACGGCCATCCCCACCGCGGTGGCACAGCTCACCCTGGCGCGCCGTGTACTCGTTGTCCTCGATGAGTCGAGCGAGGCCGAAGTCGGCGATCTTGCACACCAGGTTGTCGCCCACCAGGATGTTGGCAGCGCGCAGGTCCCGGTGGATGTAGTTCATCCGCTCGATGTAAGCCATGCCCGCGGCAATCTGAGGGTGGGGAAGCCTTGAGGACACCCCCCAACACCAGGTGCAGTCCCTATGGGTCACCCCACCCCCCCCAGGTACCTGTGCAGCCATGTCCACCAGCTGGGGCAGCTTCAGGTAGCGGCCGTCCCCGTCCTTTAGGAAGTCCAGCAAGCTGCCTGCGGGCAGAGGGTGGCACTGGGAGTGCTGGGAGCACACCGTGCCCCCCTGGGAGTGCCCACCTCAGCCACGCTGGGTGATGGCGTGGGGCAGCAGCTCTGCGGGTGCTGTTGTCCCTCACCTTGGCTCATGAACTCGGTGACGATGTAGATGGGTTCCTCCGACACCACGGCGTAGAGCTGCACCAGCTTGTCATGCCTCAAACGCTTCATGATCTGAGCCTCCTCCAGGAAGGCCTCGGGGGACATGGTGCCCGGCTTCAGCGTCTTCACTGCCACCTTGGTGGTGCCGTTCCACGTCCCTGAGTTGGGGACATGGGGTCATCTGGAGCCCCGGGGACAGCCGGCCCTACTTCTGGGGCCAGGATGGAGGGGGGCAAGGGTGCAGCATTGCATGGGGGCATGCATGGGGGCATGCATGGTTGCACGGATGGATGGATGGATGGATGGATGGATGGATGGATGGATGGATGGATGGATGGATGGATGGATGGACTGGTGGAGGGATGGATGGGGGGACGACTGGAGGGCATCAGGGCAGGGCAAGAAGTGTCCACGATAGCATCATACTCAACCCAGGAGTCTTCCTCACTTCTTGGCGTGGGGACAAGGCACCCCGTGGGCTCAGCTAACTGCAGCCTTACCCCATTCCCCATCCATCCACACCGCTGCAACACTGCGGTCTCCCCTATGGCGGGCACCACCTGATCCCCACGGTGCTGCCTGCCGTGCACCGGGCTCTGTCTGCCCCCAGCCCCCCCCCTTACCCATCCACACGTCTCCAAAACATCCCATGCCGAGCTTCTTGTCCAGGCTGATGGACTCCCGCGCTATCTCCCAGGCGTCCTTAGCTAATCCCAGGGTCTGAGGCTTCATAGCGGGGCACACGCGGGTGAGCAGATGGCACAACCCATCGTTGCACTCTGCAGGGGCGCAGGGATGGGGGGGGGGGGGGGAGGGAGGGAGGGAGGGGGTGCCATGGGATGAAGGCAGCATGCACACAGAGCGGGGGAGCGCGGGCCCTACCCATCCACACTTCCCCGAACTGCCCGTTGCCCAGCTTCTGCAGCAGCTGTAGGGACTCGCGGGGGATCTCCCACACGTCTTTGGTTTTGACCGACAGGTCGGCCAGCTTGGGGGTCCCCTTGGGGCACGGCACGGCCAGGCGGCAGCACAGCCCGGCCGCCCGCTCTGCACACCGAGGGGGCAGGCGTCAGTGAGGGGGGGAGGGGTCCCGGCCATCACCCCCCCACCTCCATAGAGCTGCACTCAGCCCTGTGAGACATATGGGGTGCTCCTCCCCGGCAGGGACAGCCCTGCAGCCCCCCTGACGCCCACCCAGACCTGGGGGCTGTTTACCTGCTCCGGAGAGGTTGGGTGCTCCTTCCCAACGGAGGATTGGGCACCCCTGGGGGTCCCCCTCTTTCTTCAGTTACACCCAGCTAACCAACCAGTTGAGGCTCCCAACTGGTCCCCCCTGCCCCCCCGCCCCTCCCCCCCTACATATACCTATGTAGTGCTGCACCAGCTCCTGGATGGTGTCGAACTGTGCCCGCGTGGTGATGTAGTACCCCCCGCTGTCCAGCTTGCGGATCTTATAGTGCTTCACGTGGTCACCTTTGGCTTCGTCCCAGTCCCGGATGGAGAGGGAGTAGGCCCCTGCACAGGGGCAGGGGTCAGGAGTGGGACTGGGGGGGGCACAGGCCCTGCCCCGCTGCCGTCCCCCATACCTTTTGTCGTCTCACTCTCGCGGATGAGGAAGGTCCCCCTGCAGTTGCCGTGGCACAGGAGCTGCCGCTCCGCGTCCTTGCGCCCGATCTTCCCGAAGTACCACCTGCAGGGGGCTGCTGTCACCCACGGGTGCTCCAGGTCCCATTCCCAGTACCGCAGCCCTGGGACAGCGGGTGCTCCCACTCCTTCCCCCTCCCCAGACTCACTCCTCTGCCTGGATGGAGTCCACGGGGGCCACGTAGTTGCTGGGGATGTAGCCTGCATCACCTGAGCTCAGCGAGCGCGCCTCCCACCAGTCACCCTCACTGGGACAGAAGGACAGACAGTGAGGAGGAGGGACGGGCAGACAGACCTGCCTGCCCTGTGCATCCCTTCCCCACACACAGCAACCCTCCCCCCCCCCTCCAGCCTCGCTCTGCTGAGACCGGCCAACTCGTGACACACATGCTGGGGGGGGGGGGGAGGGCGGCTCACGTGTTGTTGATGATGTGGAATTTCTCCCCTTTCTGGAAGCTCAGGTCATCCTCCGTCCTGGCCTCGTAGTCATACAGGGCGATGAAGAGTGTCACACCCCCACCTATGGGACACACAGCGTGGGGAGTTGGGGGTGGGGGGGGGACACACGGGTGAGCCCACCACACCCGGCACCCACGGGTGCAGCCGCCCCTCCCCCCACCGCACCCTGCTGACCTGTGATGCTGCTGTGTGCCTGCAGCGTGTTGCTGGGGTAGAAGCCCGGCCCCGAGAAGGGCGCGGGGGAGGGGACGGCCGCGGCGTGGAAGTTGTTGAAGTCGGGGATGTGGGTGAAGGCACCGCTGAGCTGCGTGGGGTCGGGGTCGTACTGCGAGGGGGGGGGTGCGGGGGTCCCCGTGCCGCTCCCCCCTTGCCCCTTGCCGGACTTCTTCTCCTTGCAGTGCACACAGCCCATCCTGGCCCGGCCTGTGGGACAGATGGATGTGGGGCTGTGCCCCCTCCCAGACCCCTCAGCCTCTCCCCAGCTCTGGTGGGGGGATCCATGTCCCCTCCAGGCACCCACGGGCACTCCCACCCGTGATGTCTCCACTCACTGTGACAGCTCCTCGGGTCACTTCAGCTGCTCCATGTCAGCTCAGGGAGAAGAGGCACCTGCAGTGATTGGGGGGGGGGGGGGCATCAATTGGGGGGCAGAGCCTGGCAGTATCCCTTTCTGGGGCAGCAATACCCCTTTTGGGGCTGCAGCACCCCTGCACAGCCTAACCCGACCCTGCATGGGCTGCAGCACTCCGCGTGCACTTCCTTGTCCCTCCACGAGCTGCAATGCCCCCTCCATGCTCTAAAACATCCCCGTGTGAGTTAACAGAACCCGACGCGGGCTCAAAAACCTCACGTAGGCTGCAATACCCCCACAGGGGCTCTGCTGAGTCCCCGGGAGCTCTGCACAGGATGCAATCCCCCTGCGAGGGCTGCAAGGCCGCTGCAACAGCCCCGCAGGAGCTGCAGCACTTCTGCTCGTGCTGAAACCACATCCCGTCACGTCCCCGACGAACCCAACGCCTCCGTCCGAGCGGAGGTGTCCATCACAGGGGCTGATTCTCCCTTCCCTCTCTTGGCAGAGGGTTTGAGAGCACCCGAGCAGAAGTAGAGCCGCTCTCCCCATCCTCCTTCGCCACCCAAACCCACTGCAGCCAATGGGGCAGCGTTGCCAAACCCAAAGTGCTCTTCGGGGCTTCCTCCTGCTGACACGGGGTCGGCATTTCAGCTCTCAAAATCCCCACCACGGGAAGCACCCTCCCCTTCGCAGCAGCTTCCCATTTCGCTCCACATCTGTGCTGAACTGACAGATTCTGGGGTCGGGGTTGGGGGCACAGGGCAAGCTTCCAGGAACCCGAAAATCCCCCACGCCCCACAGCATCACACCCACCCCAAAGCACTGCCCCAACCCAAACCTCTCCCTGCCTCCGTCCTCTCCCCACAGCCGCGTACTGGCACCGGCCCCGCAGCAGATGGCCACCGAGCCCTTCCTGGTGGCCCCACCTGCCCCAGTGCCATCGTGCTGCCAGCGCCGTGCCCTCTGTCACCCCCATGGCCACGGCATCGTCCCCGCTTCCCATCCATCTGCTCTGGTTTCCAGGGCCCCGTGACACGGGGTGGTTCTGGAGATGGATGGATGTGACCCCAAAGCTGCCCAGCGGTGACAGACACCTGGACACCAGCAGCTGGGGGGGGGGGGACATGGGGTGCCGTGCCGGCCCCGGCCCCATGGTTTGATCACAGAACTGTGGGATCACGGCACATCCAGAGGGGAGGGGGAACCAAGGTGGGGTCACTCCACGTGTCATCCCATGGGCTTTGGGGACACCATGGGGATGGATGCGAAGGGCTCACACACAACCGTGGGGAAAGGAGATGGGGCCAAAGGGATGGGGCCAAAGGGGCCCAGCGCGGCGCCCTCAGCCCCTGGGAACGTGTGGGCAGCAGCAGGAGGAACCATGTCAGCCCCACAAGCACCTCCACTGGGGCAGGAGGAAGCGGCCAGCGAGCGCGGTGACGAGGAGGAGGAGGAGGAGAAAGGAAGGGGAGGAAGGGGAAGGAGCTGCAGCCTCCAAGGGAACCTCCTGGCCAGCACTGACCCAGGCTTTGGGGTGGGAAATGCAGCAGACATCCCAGCAGGGCTGAGCAGCAGCACCCCAAGCTGCATCCCACCCCCTTACCCCAAAATCTCACGTCCTTCTGCTTGGCCCTACAGCCCCAGCAGTGCGGGGCACTGTGCTGCAGCCCGGCCTGGAGAACAGGCACCAACACTGCATCACACATAGCACCCATGGGGCTGCACCTCTGCTCCCAGTCCCAATCTGAGCTGTGGGACCGGTGCTGAGCGGCACAGTGGGGCAGGTGGATGCAAAGGAGGGGAGGGGAGGAGAGGATGTGGGGGCAGCAGCAGAGGTGGTGGGGTGGGACATGGACCAGGCTGCAACAGCGTGAGAGCATCGCCCAAGAGCGGCCATCCCACAGGGGTGGTGGCAATGGGGACGGGGTGGCACTCCAAGGGGGACATGGCGGTACCCCGATGGGGATATGGTGGCACTTCAGTGAGGTTATGGTGGCACCCAAGTGGGGACGTGGTGGGGTATGATGGGGACATGGTTGGATGCAGTGTTCTCCAGCCATGAAGTCCCTTCCCCTGCCCGTCCCTGGTGGGGGCTGCTGGCCCCCCAGCCACACAGTGCTCATTGCATTTGCCCCCCTGCAAATACCCCGGGGGCAGAAGGTGCTGAGACGATCCATCCCAAAGCACCCCAAAGCGCTTGGCCCTGAGCAAACCCACCTGCCCTGCCCCATAGCTGAGGGTGCCCCTCACCCCCAGCCCCACACGCGATGCCCATGGCACAGCCGTGCCCCCATCGCCCCCCACCTTCCAGCCCCACCGCTGGCAATGGGAGCAGGATTTCCGCTGGAAGAAGAGCAATTCCCGGATCCGAGGGGGCTGCGGGGGGGGGGCGGGGGGGAAGGCCCTGCCAGGGCTGCAAATACAATGTCCCGGGAGGAGTAGGGCGGGGAGGGAATTGTGCGGGCAGGAAGCGGCCAGTTCCTGCCCGGGACGCACCGCGGGATGGGGAGCGCGGGGGTGGGGGCGGGGGGCACCCCACGTGTGCACCCCCCGCTCCCAGCCCGGCTTGGGGGGGGCGGGGGGAAGAGGGGGGGTGGCAGCGTTCAGCACTGCGGGGCCGTATGGGGGGAGCGGGTGCCCCCTCATGGGGTGGTGGGGCCGCCCCATGCCCCCTCCCCTGCACGGTTGTCCCGCGGCCGATCAGTGCGGGTGCGTGAGCTGGGGCTGTGACCCCCCCACACCCCACAGACAGCAGAAGCCGGGGGTCTCCTGCCCACCCCCCCCTAGCCCCCACACAAACACACACCTCCATCCTCACCGCAAGACTGCGGGAGCATTGATCCCCCCCCCCCCCCAAAACACACACACAACGGCCGCAGAGCCCCCACCCCTCTCCGGGTGGGTGGGGGGCAGCTCACACCCCCCCTAAAACACACAGCAAGAGGACATCCCCCCTCCCCCCCCCCCATAACACAAGAGGCAGCCGTGCCCCGCACCTGCCCTCCCCACACCCCGCTCTTACCGTCAGCCCTCTTCGCATGGAGCCCCCCCGGGGGCTGCACCCCGACTCCCCCCCTCCCCCCCCCCACACCGGGGCACAGTGCTGCGGGGCACAGTGCGGGGAGAGGCGGAGCGGTGCGTGCGGTTCCCCGGTGCCTCTGAGCGGCTCTATCCGCCTCTCGGAGCTTCCCCTCCCCTCCCCTCCCCTCGCCCCCCCCCCACCCCCCCCCCCCTTCCCCAAGATGATGCTTCGTTAGAGCAGCGCAGCGCCGGTCCGTAGGGCACTGGGGGGGGACACGGAGGGGGTGGCACCGGGCTGTCCCACGCCCCCAATCTGCCCGGGGTTATAGGGGTTTGGATGGGATGGTCGCAGTCCTGTTCCCATCCCGAGGGGAGCGTGAGTAGGGTCGGGGGGGGGGTGTGGCCCTCTGGGAATGGGACAACATGGGGACTGCGGGGCTATGGGGTGGGGTAAAATGTCCCCTGAGGGTCGTGTACCGGACACCAGCTCATTATTTGTGGGATGAAGGTAGTGCTGGCATCAACCACGCAAAAGCACAAACCTTGGCTGAGACCCCCACACTCCACCCAGACCCCACACTCCATCCAGACCCCACACCCCTCACCCTGTCCAGGCTCCCCCTGAGGGTGCCATGACTGGGGCACCCCTTAAAGAGACACCTCAGGGTTTTGGCAGCCCGACCCCTGGAGCAGTGGGGTCCCGGTGGGGTCCGTGGTGCAGAGCTGAGCCAGAGGAAGGCCGCTTGCCAAAAGCAAAACCTCCCCAGCTAGAAATAAATAGCCTCTGTGGTTGGAGTGCAGCTCTGCTCGGGTCTGACCCCAGGGATGGGACGGCCTCGGAGAGGGGCTGCCTGTATTTTTATCCCCGCCGCAGTTTCCTGCCATGGGGCTGTGCTTCCAAGGGGTGACGGTGCGTGGGGAGGGGATGGGGCTTCAGCCCTGAGCTGCTGCATCCTAGTTGGGCTGCTTTGGAGGATGGAGGCCCTCTGCTGTCCCCCCAGAGCCTTCCTCCTCCTCCTCTCCCTCCTCCCCCACCGCGGTGCAGCTCAGGGTGGCTGCTTTCCTGTGTGACACCAAGTCCAGCCCCAAGCTCTTCCTGTTCTCACATTGGGTCATGGGCCCTCAGCGGGATGGAGACGTGGCCCCACTGCTGCTGTACTGGGGTCTCAGCTCCCACAGGGGACAGGGCACAGCAGGGCTGGTGGCTGCTCACAGTGGTCCCCTGCAGCACCGTGAGCCCTCCCAGGCAGCACCGGGCACTGCATTGCAGACCCAGGAGCTCTCCTTCACGCCGTGCCCATGCTCTGGTGCAGGATAGGTGCTGGCAGCACAGAGGGACAGAGGCAGCCCTGGGGGGTCCGGTTCCCAGCAGTACATGGGACCCCCAAAGCCCTGGGGGGCAGGTGGGGACGTGGGGAGGTGAGGGGCTTCTGCGTGCTGCTGGAAGAGCATCTCCCACTCTGCGGGATGACTGATGCCATCCCCAGCCAGCGCCCTGCAGCTCTCCCAGCACCAAGCACCCCATGGCCAGCCAGCCCTATGCACCACATGATGTGGGTTCCTTCCCTCCCCAGGGGAGGGCCCAGGTTTGGGCTTAAAGCCGAGCACATCCCAGCCAGGAGCGGTGATGATGGGCGTGCTGGGCTGGCTCGTGGCCGCCGTGCTCGGCAGCTCCGTGCGGGGTGAGTCTGTGCCCTCTGGGGACACCAGGGGGTGGGAGCTGGGGGTGCTGTCTCCCCATTACTGGGAGGGGAGAAAGGGGTTTCTGCCTTGCTTTGTGGGGTTTCCTAAATCTGAAGCCCTGAAGGGAGGGAGAGCTGCGAGGTGGAAAAGAGCTTTGTAAGGGGGAAGTGTGAAAATAGGGTTGCAGTGAGGCAGGCTGGTGTAAGGCGTGCACCAGCCCCGGCTGGTTCCCTGTTTTGCAGAGAGGCGGGCAGGGTGCTGCCGGAAGCAAGGGGAGGGGAGAGGGGAGAGCAAAAGGGTCTGTACCCCTCTGAGAGGGACTGTGCCCCCTCAGGCCATCCCTTGGTGCCTGGGACAGCTCATGGGGCTGTTGGCTCTGTTGCTGCTCTCCAAATCCAGGGCACCTCCTGCCCAGGGCAGCGTGGGGAGCACCAGATTTTGGGTGCAGCAGCAGCAGCAGAGCCTGGCCGGGTCCTGGGGAAGGTGTTGTGAAGGGAAAGGCAGTGGGGCATGATGCTGTGGCCCCAAACACAGCTTCAGCAGCCCCACGGACTGCACTCACCCCTCTGCTCCGACTTGCAGGGCAGGAAGATGCGCTCTCCCACCCTCACCCCCTCTTTGGCTCCATCTACCACGTGCGAGGTAACGGCCCCACAGCAGAACCCACAGCTCCCGTGCCATGGGGGGAGCAAAGGGTGCTCAGTGCTGAGCCATCCCAGTGCCAAAATGGGGCGGCTCACTGCACGTGTCACTGGGGGACTGCGGCTGGGTTTGGCTGCAGGGCTGTGTCCTCTGGTGCACGCAGTGTGGTCAGGGCTCGGGGAGGGATGTCAGGCGCTGGGGCTGAGCTGGGTGCCCCGCAGGGGTTATCAAGCTGCCCTACGCCGAGATCGAGGAGCCCTTCGAAGCCTGGTACAACCTGACAGGGAACAAGAGCCGGATCCAGTATTACGGGGGTAAGTGGTCTGGGTGCCTGTCCCTGCGCAGAAGGCTGAGGTGGGTCCGCCGTGCCTCAGTTTCCCCTGCCTGGAGCAGGGCAGGTGATCACGTACCAGCTGGCTGCGGTGAAGCCCTATGGGATGCGCTACAAGATCACCCCCGAGACCACCGAGAAGGAGGTGAACGCCCGGAAATGCTTCCAGCTGCCCGGCTCCAAAGAGGACGTGGTCAAAGCTCAGAGCGTCTTCCCCAAAATGGATGGATTCAAGGTGAGGGATGGGATGTGCCGGAGCCTGGAGCTGACTGCTGCCTGGAGCATCCCTCGAGATGGGTGCTGCACAATGCAGCGATCCCTGCAGGGCGCTGGGCAGGCTGCGGCACATCCCGCACCCACGGGCACAGGGAGGGTCATTTCCCCGCCCGCATTGGGGCCGGACGCCCCACTCCTTTCCCAATCCTGAGAAATGTTGGGACGTGCCGCAGCCCACACAAATGCCGGCGTCTCAGGACGGCTCGGGCAAGTCGCTGCATGGCAGCTCTGCTCCTGATGTCCCTCTGGGGCAGCACCAACAGCATCCTGTGCTGGGCATGAGACAGACACGGCTGCTGGATCTGTCCCAGGAGACAGGCATGGGCTGGGTGCCCAAGGCAATGTTGGGTGCCCAACGTGACATTGGGTGCCCAAAGCGATGATGGATACCCACAGTGATGTTGGGTTCCCGTGGAGCTATGAGCTTTGGGGGTCACTGTGGGTTTGGTACCCCAAGCATCCATCCCTGCCCCCCCAGTTCCTGCGGGAGGAGTACTACCAGGGCCGGTACTGCGCCGTGTGGCAGAACATCACCCGCTGGGAGCAGAAGAAGAACATCTACACGCTGTGGGTGACCAACTCCAGCTGCGGGGTGGCACCGGTGCACTACGAGATGCAGGGCTACAACAGCCTGCTGGGCTCCCACTACGACAAGTATGAGATTGCCTACACCGACTTCGACAACAGCTTCCCTCCATCTGTCTTTGACATCCCAGTGAACGGTGAGTGGGGTTGGGACCCCCCCCTTAATATTGGGGGCAACTCTGGCTGACGGTGTCCCCTGGTTGCACCCCAGAGACGAAGAAATGTGGGCTGCTGCCGGGGAGCGTGGCGGAGCACCGGGTGCTGGTCAACCCCATGGAGGACCTGGTGGGGCGGCACCGACCGTGGGCACACGTGGTGTTCCACCACTACCGCCGGCGCTTTGGGCGGCACTATGGCTCAGCGCGGGAGATGGAGCACCGGCAGCGCGTCTTTGTGCACAACATGAGGTACGGGCTCCTGGGGGGACGGCCCCATCCTTTTGGGGACACGGTGGGCTGAGAGGTGCCTCCCCCGTCCCCAGGTTCGTGCACTCCAAGAACCGTGCCGCGCTCTCCTACTCGCTGGCGCTGAACCACCTGGCCGACCGCACGCCCCAGGAGATGGCTGCGCTGCGGGGCCGGCGCCGGAGCGGGGACCCCAACCACGGGCTGCCCTTCCCTGCTGAGCACTACGTTGGAATCATCCTGCCCGAGAGCCTGGACTGGAGGCTGTATGGTGAGGAGGGATCCGGCCCGGCTGGGAATGCATCAAGCCCTCGCTTCCTGCCTCAGTTTCCCTTCGCACCCCATCGGTTGCCCCGCTGTCCCCAGGCGCCGTCACCCCCGTGAAGGACCAGGCTGTCTGCGGGTCCTGCTGGAGCTTCGCCACCACGGGCGCCATGGAGGGGGCCCTCTTCCTCAAGGTGGGAGCGGGACCCAACGCTCTGGGGTGGCCAGAGGGTTCCTGTCCCTGTCCCTACAGCGTGTCCCCCCGCAGACCGGCGTGCTGACCCCATTGTCCCAACAAGTCCTCATTGACTGCTCGTGGGGCTTTGGGAACTACGCGTGCGATGGGGGCGAGGAGTGGCGAGCCTACGAGTGGATCAAGAAGCACGGCGGCATCGCCAGCACCGAGTCCTACGGCACCTACAAGGGGCAGGTGAGGGTGACCCCATGCCCCTGTTGGGTCCCCAGCTCTTGGGATGTGCCCTGTGATCCCTGCTTGGGGACGGTCCTTATCAGGTGCTCACAGGCTCTGGTGATGGGGAAACTGCGCCAGGGCACGAGAGTCCCCACGGTTCCACGCAGGCTGAAGCCAAGCCCTGCGGCTCAGCCAGGTTTCATCACTGCCTCAGTTTCTCTTCTTGCAAAACAGGGACGATGCTCCTCCACCCATGGGAGTGTTACATCCCCGCGGCTCAGGGATGGAGCAGGGCTGCCTGGGGACAGGGACAGGGCAGAGTGAGGGGTTGGGCACAGTGCCTGAGATAGTGCCCCCACAGCAAGCAGGAGGGGCGGGAGCAGGGATGCGGGCAAAGCCCCAGCTCCACATCAGATCCTTCGTCAGAGCAGGGGGAGCCGGGGCACGGCAAGGGGATGTGGGTGCCCCTGTGATGCAGCCCTCCCCCCACCGGTGCTGCAGAATGGCTTGTGCCACTACAACCAGTCTGAGATGCTGGCCAAGATCACGGGCTACGTCAACGTCACCTCGGGCAACATCACAGCAGTCAAAACTGCCATCTACAAGCACGGCCCCGTGGCCGTCAGCATCGATGCCTCACACAAGACCTTCTCCTTCTATTCCAACGGGATCTACTATGAGCCCAAGTGCGGTGAGTGGGGTGGCAGTGGGGATTGGGGTTCTTGAGGTGACGCTGAGGCTGCCAGGTCCCCCACTTTGCTGTTAAGATGCTTTGGCAGGGCTGGAGGAGGCGAGCAGCTCCATATGGGAAGTTCAGGTTGGATATTAGGAGAAATTTATACTCAGAAAAAGTGGTCAGGTGCTGGCACAGACTGCCCAGGGAGGTGGTGGCCACCACTGGACTGTGGGGATGTGACACTGAGGATACGATCAGTGGGCACGGGGTGGGGATGGGTTGGCGTTGGACTTAGGGATTCCAACCTTAATGATTCAGCGATTGTAGATCACATAACTGTTAGCATCCCCAGAGCTGCTCTCCCCCAAAAAATCATTTCCCGTGTTGTCCCTGCAGCAAACAAGCCAGGACAGCTGGACCACGCAGTGTTGGCCGTGGGCTACGGCGTCCTGCAGGGAGAGACCTACTGGCTCATCAAGAACTCCTGG
Source organism: Oreortyx pictus (assembly GCA_036925125.1). Classification (NCBI taxonomy): domain Eukaryota; kingdom Metazoa; phylum Chordata; class Aves; order Galliformes; family Odontophoridae; genus Oreortyx; species Oreortyx pictus. The sequence goes on along the minus strand of JAUPFR010000136.1, from coordinate 129,696 downwards.
TCCACCTACTGGGGCAACGATGGCTACATCCTCATGGCCATGAAGGACAACAACTGCGGCGTGGCCACCGAGGCCACCTACCCCATCCTGGCCTAAAACACTGCTCTGAGAGCAGAGCCTTTGGTGGTGCTCCCAGTTCACATCCCCGGATTTGGTGGATCCAGGGTGGAGGAGGAAGATGGGGATGTGGTGGGACAGGACAGTGGGGTGCTGGAAAAGCAGCCATGGGCATGCCAATAAAGACGGTGGAAAAACACACTTTGGTTTGTATGGGAGGGATTCAGTTGGTGGCAGCCTGGCTCAGCACAGCTCCTCATTCCCAGCCCTGTGGGACCGCAGGGCTCTCCTGGGGAGGGGACGGTGGCATTCACAGTGTCTCAGACACCCTGGGAGAGGCTCTTGCAGTCCTGTCTCGAGGTGGAGCACAAACAGCCCCGGTGTTTCTGCTGAGCAGACATTCCTGACACATTGGGGGAGCAGCCACCCTCTGCCCCAGTGCCCGGGCTGTGCTGGAACTCCACGAGGTGGTGGCATTCAGGGCAGCACTGGGTTTCCCTGCACCCCGGGGGGCTGCTCCCCTCTGTAGGGGAGTCTCTGCTTTACCCTCAGCTCATTACTCATCGGTGTGCAAAGTGAAGAGACTTTGGTCTCCCAGAGCCGGGGGGGTTGGAGGGGGCACTACCCACAGACGTCCCCAGCAGCACGTGCAGCCCTCCAGCACCCAACTCCTATCTGCTTTGTTTGGGGCTCGCTGTCACCTTGGGCAGGGCTCCAGCTGGATGTGCTGCAAGCAGGACGGGTGAAGGCCACCGCTGCAGGGACAGCGCTGCTCTCCTTGCTGGGTCCTTCTTTCCCATGTAGCTCCTGAGATGCGATCTGGTGACATGAAATGACTTTTTCTCCCCTTTTCCTTTTTCCAGTTAACCCCCATGAACGCTGCCCCTGGGTTTGTGCTGCTGGTTTATCCAGAGGGATGCAGGAATGCAAAGTCCCCATGGGTTTGGTGGGGATGTTCAGACAGGAGGGTGGGAGCACCCTGTGGGACTTTGCTTTTGGTGCTCTCCTGGGGCAGCTGATGAGTTTTACCTGCAGCTCCCACACTGCTGCAAGCTGCAGAGCCTCAGGTGGGAGCACAGGGGCACCCCCACAACCCCTGAGTGCTCATAGGGGGGCAACCCAAAGCCACACCCCCCCCTTGGTCCCACCGTGGCACCGGGAGGGCTGTGCCTGTTGGCTGCTGCCAGCTCCCTGCCCACCCAGCTGTGCTATTTAAGCAGGGCAGTGCGTGGGGTGGGTGGGAGCAGGATGGAGCGGTGCTGGTGGCTGCTGGTGCTTGGGGCTGCGGTGCTGCTGGGTGAGTGCCCAGCACTGGGGGAGGTGGAGATGCACCCCGAGTGGTTCTTGGCTCCAGGTGCTCAGGGAGGAGTGGGGACCCCTTCCCTAGGGACCATCAGCTTGAGGACCCTCTCATCTCTGTCCTGCATGGGCAGGGTGGGAGTCCTCTTCCTCACACCCCCTGCTCTTGGTCTCCTCTTCCTGGGATTCTGTGCAGGCACTGAGCCAGGGAGCAGCCCAGCTGCAGCACTGCCCGTGGGGAGGTGGGCAAGCAGCAGTTCAGGGGGCTTTACAAATCACTGCTTTCCTTTTTCCCTTCCAGGAGCAGAGAGCAAAGCTCCTCCAGAGAGACCCACATTTGGGGACATCTACCACGTCAAAGGTACCACTGTGGCAGCACTGTGGGTCCGGCACCTCTGGGTGCCATTGGGTGCACGGATGCTGTGGCTGGGAGCAGTGGGGTGACGCCGCGGAGTGCCCACAGGAACCATCAGCCTGCCCTACGCCGAGATCAGGGAGCCCTTCGAAGCCTGGTACAACCTCACCGGGGGGAAGAGCCGCATCGAGTACTACGGCGGTGGGTGCAGAGAGTTCGAGGCTGCTCCACTCCTCTGCCCCTCCACGGATCCACCCCAGTGCCAGCAGCACGGCTGCAACCCAGCGCTGTCCCGTCCCCAGGCCAAGTGGTCACCTTCCAGTTTGGCTCCATGGGGCCCTTCGGCGTCAGCTTCAAGGTGACACCAGAGACCACGGAGACGGAGCTCAACGTCCGCAAGTGTTTCCGTATCAACGGCACCGACGGGGACCTCATCACCCCGCAGAGCGTCTTCCCCAACCTGGAGCACTTCAGGGTGAGCTCTGAGCGTGGGGACTGGGAGGGAGACAAGGGAGGGGATGGGGTACGGTGGCTGCCACCGGAGATCCCCGTGAGAGGGTGGAAATGGTTGGGAATGGGACAACACGAGGCCGGGTCCAGGCCTGGCACTCTGGGAACGCGGTGGCAGCGCAGTGTCCCCGATGCTCTGTGCCCAGTGGGTTCGTGAGGAGCGGTTCCACGGGCAGCACTGCTCCGTATGGCAGAATGTCTCCTACTGGGGCCACAAGAAGAACGTCTACACGCTGCGGGTGGGCAGCTCAGCACGTGGCCCCGTGCCCCTGCACTACGAGGTGCAGGGCTACAACAGCCTGCTGGGCTCCCACTACGACAAGTACGACATCGAGTACAGCGCCTTCGGACACCGCTTCGCCCCCGATGTCCTCCAGCTCCCACACGGTGAGCAGCTGCTGCCATCCCAGAGCCCTCCTGGGGATGTGCCTGCACAAAGCATGGCCCTGCATCCCTCTCCTTAACGTTGTTTAACGGTGTTGCATGTGCGGTCTGATCTGGGTCAATGGGTTTTGGAGAAAGGGTGGTGGGAAGGAAAGTAAAAATGATGACCAGCTCTGGTTGCAGATGCAGCCCCTGCACGCAGACCCCCATATAGGGCAGGCCCCCGTGGCTTGCAGGTGCCATACACCCTGCTGCAGGGTCAGGAGCTGCTGTCTGTGCCCAGAGGCTGCAGCCCCACTCCGTGCCCCATAGGTGTGCAGTGTGAGCAGTGGCCCACAGCTGGCCCCGAGCACCGCATCATGGCCAACCCCATGCAGGAGTTTGTGGGGACAGCCCCGGACACCGAGCACGTCCACCATCGCCTCTTCCACCACTACAAGCAGAGGTTTGGGAAGCGCTACGGCAGCAATGAGGAGCACGAGCACCGCAAGCGCACCTTCATCCACAACATGCGGTGCGTACGGGGCAGCGGGGGGAGAGCTGAGGGCTCTGCGGGGCTCCCCTGAACCCACAGCATCTCATCCCATACCCAGGTTCGTGCACTCCAAGAACCGTGCCGCGCTCTCCTACTCGCTGGCGCTGAACCACCTGGCCGACCGCACGCCCCAGGAGATGGCTGCGCTGCGGGGCCGGCGCCGGAGCGGGGACCCCAACCACGGGCTGCCCTTCCCTGCTGAGCACTACGCTGGAATCATCCTGCCCGAGAGCCTGGACTGGAGGCTGTATGGTGAGGAGGGATCCGGCCCGGCTGGGAATGCATCAAGCCCTCGCTTCCTGCCTCAGTTTCCCTTCGCACCCCATCGGTTGCCCCGCTGTCCCCAGGCGCCGTCACCCCCGTGAAGGACCAGGCTGTCTGCGGGTCCTGCTGGAGTTTCGCCACCACGGGCGCCATGGAGGGGGCCCTCTTCCTCAAGGTGGGAGCGGTACCCAACGCTCTGGGGTGGCCAGAGGGTTCCTGTCCCTGTCCCTACAGCGTGTCCCCCCGCAGACCGGCGTGCTGACCCCATTGTCCCAACAAGTCCTCATTGACTGCTCGTGGGGCTTTGGGAACTACGCGTGCGATGGGGGCGAGGAGTGGCGAGCCTACGAGTGGATCAAGAAGCACGGCGGCATTGCCAGCTCCGAGTCCTACGGGCCTTACCTGGGGCAGGTGAGGGTGCGCACACCTCATCCTTCCTCCAGGATATGGGGTGCAAGGAGAGGCTCCTCCAAAGCTGCCATCATCTCTTTGTTGGAGGAAGGATGCTCTTCTTTGGTTTGGTTGTCCTTTGCTGGGGTGGGTGGGATCCCCTTCAAACCTGCCCTGACTCAGTGTCCCCTCCCAGAACGGCTACTGCCACTACAACCAGTCGGAGCTGGTGGCCCCGCTCGCCGGCTACGTCACCGTGGAGCCGGGCAGTGCTGAAGCTCTGAAGGCTGCGCTGTTCAAACACGGCCCCATCGCTGTTAACATCGACGCCTCGCACAAGTCCTTCGCTTTCTACGCCAACGGGGTCTACGAGGAGCCCCACTGCGGTGAGGGGGTGGTGGCACCCTGTGGAGATGATGGGGGTGAGGATGGGGATGGGGATGTCTCTTTTCTGTTCTCTTCCCAGGGAATGAGACGTCAGAGCTGGACCATGCAGTGCTGGCCGTGGGCTATGGCACCCTGCGTGGCAAGAGCTACTGGCTCATCAAGAACTCCTGGTCCACGTACTGGGGCAACGACGGCTACATCCTCATGGCCATGAAGGACAACAACTGCGGCGTGGCCACCTCTGCCTCCTTCCCCATCCTGGCCTGATGGGACGGCCCCGTGTGGGCACTGTCCCCACTGTGTCCCTCCACACGGGGGAGGGGCTGGCAGAGAGAAGCAGGGCTGTGGGGCAGAGGGGGACTGTGGCCCTGCTGGGAGGGCGGGCAACGCTCCGTTGAGGTATTTTATCATCACAGCAATAAACATCCATAGAGAAGTGATCCTATCCATCCCGCTGGGTGTGCTCTGTCACCCCCAACCCGGCCCCTACACCCAACGGCGTACAAATCCATGCACAGGCTGCATCCTCCCCCACAGGGGCTGCGGTAGCAGAGCAGCCCTGCCCCACAACTACACCCTCATTCTGCCCAGCAAATGGCCGTGAGAGCTGCCACGCTCCCTCACCGTGGGCAGCACCGCGGAGCCGCGTCCTTCCGTGACTGCTCCCGATCGAGGCTGGCAGGTCGTAATATTTTCTTGTTTCCCTTCCCTTGTTCACCTGCTTATTTTACAATTTGCTGCACTGATTTCTGAAGTGGTCTTTAATCATTCCCAGCAGGGGTGCTGACTCGAATTCACATCTGGGAGAGAAACGATCACGGCGTAGGAATAATGTGGTTCATTCCGTGGGAGTCCGGGTCTCCGGATCCTTGATTCTCTCGGCTGCAGTCAATAAAACACGCTTTGACTTTCAGGGAGCCGTGACTTTCAGGCTCCCTTTGGATGGGTGATGCTGTGAATTTGCTGCTGAACACGCAGGAGGCTCCAGGAGCTGCGGGCTGTGCTCCCCCAGAAGCATTCATCAGGAGCAGAAATTGTTGCGTTTGTGGCACCGGGGATAGCAGAGGCTCCAAGCGGGAGTTGTCCAGCACGGATGGGGAGTTTAAATTAAAGGTCGGTTTGTTTGGTTTGGGAAAGGATTTAGGGATGGAGGTGGCTGGGAAGAGGCGTGCAGTTGTGCTGTAGGACTGTCAGCCCTGAGCGGCTCCGGGGGAAACGGCCTGGATTTGGTGCTGGATGGTGAAGCACAGCTGAGCTGGGCGTGCTTTGAAGGAGGCGAGCGCTGCCCTGTGTGTGAAATGTGGTTTCACCCCCTCCCTCCCCCGTCCCAGCCCCACATGGTTACCTGGCGCCTGCAGAAGCAAAAGGGGACATCTGGGGGCCGTCTCCTGGCATGGTGGGTCCTCACGTGCCCGGCCACATGAGCGTGTGTGGCGGGGGAGCAAAGGGCTCTGGGCTTCTCCACTCATCTCGACGAGGACTGTTTCTACTCTGCTGAGCCAGAAGAGGCAGAGCAGGACGTTGTGGTGCACTTCCAGCAGGGCTGGCAGCCTCCTGGCTGCCCTCCTGTGACCCCAGGCCCTGAGCCACCACAGCGTCCCCACGATGGGGACACAAACCCAGAGTGGGGGAATGATCCCGGCCCCACGCTGAGCTCTGACCCACGCACTCCAAGCCCTGTGCTGGCCGGGACACGGAGCGAGATGAGACAGCACAGCCCTCAAACACCACCCCACCCCCACTCTGAGGCGTTCTGTTCCAGCAAAACATGCATTCTGCGGGTGAGAGCATCCAGATCCGCGGGATCAATCTGTCCACACGTCCAGAAACTCGGGGCGGGCTGTGTCTGCCAAGGTAAACGATCCCCCGAGGATCATTTCAGCTCGGTTTGCTTCGCGCCCTGCTCAGGGCTGTGCTGGATGCTGCCTTTCCCTCCAGAGACAGCTGCGCTCCGGCACAAACCTCTGTGCTGCAATGCCAGGTGGCCACAAAACGCGCTGCAGCCCCAGGGCTGGCTGCCTTTCAGCACCGGATGAATTATCTGTGAAAACCTCTCATGGCTCACACAAAACAAGGTAATTATTCAGAAAGCAGGGGACACGGAGAGAGCCAGCATATGAAAATATTATCTGCGAGTGATTTACAGAGAACCACAGACAAAGCCGGAGAACAGCAGCTGGATCAAAGCAGGTTTGGCAATTCCTTGGCTCCCAGATGCTCCATCTGAGCGGAGCTGCCATGAGCTCCCAGTTGGGGTCAGGGCTGCTCGGGTCGGTCTGTGGGCAGGAGGACGTGTGGTGCAGAGCTCTTTGGGTTTACAATGACACAGAGTACGATTCGGGGCAGAAAGGCTTGCTCCTTGCTATAGAAACCACAGCGTTTTGGGGCATGAGTGACTGCATCCAGTAAGACCTAAACGGTCTCACGACCTCTGCAAGAGAGTTCACTCAAAGCTGCTTTGCTGCTGGCGAGGCTATCCTGGAAAACCACCGAGGCAGCGGCTTTGTTAAATGTTTCTTATTACACTTCCCTCAGTAGCAGCCCCTACAAACGCTCTCCCTTCGCCAAACGTCTTTCCTTTGGCGACTGTGACTGCTCTGGCACGTTTGTTGTTCCCGTTCTGAAACCAACCACTCCTCTTGCTCAGCTCGAGAGATCCCCAACCCTTCCCCCACCCCCACACCCCCTCTTTTCCCCCCGGACATTTTGGAGGTTTCATTCCCTGTAACAGAACCGCTCGCGGCGTTTACGTTTTCCAGGTGCGCTGTCAAAACCCCCTCTGAAAGCCCTCCACCTCCGCCCCATTTCCCTAAGAAACGATTCTCAGAGCATCCCACCCCCCCACCCCCCACCCCCCGGGCAACGAGGACGGTTTTGTTTAACGCTACCCACCGCCTCTGCCAAGCTCTGCCTTCTGCTCTCACCCACCGCTATTTCCCAATCACCATCCAGCACGCAGCACAATGCAACAAATTTCACGAAATTAAGTATTTCTCCTACACACAGCATATTTGCCCGGTGATTATAACTAGTCCCCGAGGTAGCCAAGCACAGCAGAATTTCAGTTTAATATGCACACCCACGCAGCCTCACTAAAAACCCAAGACACTCCCCCGGTCCTTCTCGGGAAAGGCTGAGCTCTGCGGTGAGCATCTCGTATTTCAGCTCCACCACTCGCACAAGCCACGACTGGGAATACTCTGTAATCCACTGTAGGAGAAAGAAGTAAGGAAACAAAGTTTCCCAAAGATTTCAAGGTATCCCCCAGGGCCCGGCAGGGTTTGAGAACTCAGGAATTCCCAGCAACACAGACACAGAGCAAGAGGATCGCTTCGCCCTGGGTTTACGGAGTGGACTTTTAGCTCCAAAGTGCTTTCATTCGCTCATTCGTTTGGGCAGGCAGCGAGGAGCTCCGTTCACAGCACCTGTGAGGCATCACGCTGTAAAAATGACAAAGGCTCCATTTAAAAAGCAGAGCAATTACCCGCTGTTTGCACAGCACACCTCGCAGCAGCGACCGGAGCCCAACCTCACACCTGAAGCGAAACAGAGGCACTTTTCCCAACGGTGCGAGCACCCAACTTGTGGTGTAAACACAGCGAGCTGCAATTTGCGCTGCCTATCCTGCTCCAAACGTGAGGAGACCCACCCCTGCAGATCACAGCTTGCCCTGGCTGCTCCCAGGGCTCGCAGGCGAGCCACTGCCCTCCCAGCAACCACCAACTTCTGCAGCCGGAGCAAAACGGGAAACAACCCCGCGGGGAAGTTCTCCTTTTGCAGCAGATGCCACCTCCCGCCGCGCTCTCCCTTCCTCTTCTCCCACTCCAGACCCCTCCACGCACTGCAGCACCCCGCAGCCGCCTCCCGGCTTCGCTTTCAGGCTGAGCAACCCCGCAGCCTCCCGCTCTCCTCCTTCCTCCAGCCCTACACCAACCCACGCGCCGGGCCCTTCCTCCCGTGGGCTCCCCCCCACTCCCACAGCACATCTTGCGGCTCTCACTGATCCTCCTCCCAGCTCGGCGGTGCCACACCCCATCCTACACCCCGGAACAAAGCCCAGGCTCGCTCCAGGCTTGCACTGAGCACGGACCCGGCCCGGCTCCAGCTCCCACCCGTGCCCACCGACCCACGCCCTGCCCCCATCCCCATCCCGCCCCACTTCCGCTTCCGGCTCCCCTCCCCCACCCCGCGCAATGCATTCTGCGCCGCCCCCGCGCCGCTGACGTCACAACGGCGCCCCACGTGACGTCAGCGCTCCTCTCCCCAACGCCCGCGGAGGGGAAAGGGCGGAGGGGAGGGAGGGGGGCGGACTCGCCCCGCCCTGGTTTCCTGAGTGACGTCCGCGTGAGCCAACGAAAAGCCGGATCGCCGTGAGCGACGCGGGAAGCGGCCAATTAGAGGAGCGGGACGGCCGGCGGCGGGGGGCGGAGCTAGCGGCAGGGAGGCCGCGGCGGTTTGGGCTGCGCCTGTCAGCGGGATGGCGGCGCTCTATGCCTGCACTAAGTGCCACCAGCGCTTCCCCTTCGAGGCGCTCAGCCAGGGCCAGCAGCTCTGCAAGGTCCGGGGCTGCGGGCAGGGACGGCGAGGGGGCGAGGGGGGGCACGGAGGGAAAGGCCTGGGGCCTCTGAGGGAAGGAGTGTTGGGGGGGGAGGGGGGGGAGGTGAAATGGGGGGCCTGGGGGGGGGGGGGGGGTTGGTGTGGGGGACGGAGGCCTCTGAGATGCTGGGGTAAAAAGGGGGTGATTTGTGGGGTAAGTGTAAGGGGTGGGGGGCTCTGAGGGGGAAATGGGGCGTCCTGAGGTAAAGGGGTGGGGGGGGGGTTCTGGGAGTGGGGAGGAGAATGGGAGGAGGAGGAAGGGGGGGGGTCACTGAGGTGAGGGGGGGGGTTCCTGGTGTTAGATGGGGGGGATAAAGTGTGGGGGGGTTAGGTGTAAAGGGGGGAGGGCTCTGAGGGGAAGTGGGGGTCCCGAGGTGAAGGTGTGGGGGTGTTGAAGCAGAGAGGGGGTCCTGAGGTAAAGTGTGGGGGGGGTATTGGGGAAACGGGGGTGCGTCTGAGGGAAGGAGGGCAGTGCAGAGGTGAGGGGGGATCCTGAGGGAAAGAGGGAGTGGTGTAAAGGTGGGAGACCTCGAAGGGTGCGGTTCTTGAGAGAGAGCAAGGGGTTTGAGGGAGTTGTGTTTGAGGGAGGGGATTTGGGGTTCTGGGGACACTTAGAGGGCTGCTTACGGGGAGGCCCTGGGGGCTTGGAGGGTGGCTGAGTTCATGGAGTGGGGGCTTTTTGGGACTCATCAAGGAGAAGTGTGGGGCGGGGGGGGGCTTGGGGTGAATGGAAGGTGAAGGGGGGGGTTGTTAGAATGGGGTCCTGGAAGCATTTGGGCAAGCGGGGGGTGAGGGGGCAGTTGGGAGAGCCTGGGGGCTGTTCCTCAGTGGGGACTGGAAAGCGCTGAAGGGATGTGAGGGTATTTGGGTGGTTCTGAGGCATGGGGGAGGGAGTCCTCAAGCTGTTTGGGGCATATATTGTTTGGGAGGGGGGGGGGAACTGGGAGCTGTGGGTCACTGGGGGCTCTTTGTGGCATCTATGGGCACTGAGTGGGCATTTGAGTCAGAAGACCTGGGGACATAGGAAGGGTTGTAGCAGGGGCAAGCTGGGGGGGTCCCAGGGTGTTTGAGGTGAGTCTGGGGGTGCTTTGGAACAGCTTTTGCAGTATCTTGAAGGAGCGAGGTGAATCTTGGGGGACAGCCTGAGTGGAGAAGAATTGAGTTCAGGGATGAGACAGAGAAGGGGGAGAACAAGAAATAGAGCACTCTGGGGTGGGTGGTGGAAATGGGGCAAAGCAGGCGGGTGGAGGGGAACCCCCTGAGTGTACTGGGGGGAGGAGAGAGCTGGGCTGGAGGTGCTCTGGGCACAGGAAGCTTTGGAGAACAGAGAGGTGAATAACTGTAATAGCACTGCGTGTTCCTGCACCGGGAGGTGAGGCAGTTTACTTCTGGGTCACCCATGACACATGCCATTCCTGCCACCTCTCAGCCCTTCCGAGAGCAGTGTGACTGTACAGGGAGGAAATGTTTGGAGTTTGCTGAGTGTGAGTGTGCGTGGAGGCCAGTGGGATTGCTGGGGTTCAGGGGAACGGCAGCGGAACTCACAGAGTGCTGTATCGTTGCAGGAGTGCCGGATTGCACACCCCATTGTTAAATGCACTTACTGCAGGACTGAATTCCAGCAGGAAAGGTAAATGAGTGATGAGCTGGGCAGGCTGGTGTTTTCTTTCACACGGATGCACCTGGTGAACCGTCAGGTTTCCACACCTTCGATGGCTGAGCCTGGTTGTTGTTGTGGGAGACCTTTGGCCTTCTTCAAACGTCTGCTGGGCGAGTCGGTGTGCCTGGGCAGTGTTTTGGTTTTGGTCAGCACTCACCAGCGTCTTCCAGTGAAGGATCTGGGGGATCTTCCCATGAGTTTCCTCCTGCCTGATCCTGGTATCCAAAAATCGTTTTGACATGCTGTGATTCTGCCCTTTGCAGATGATGTAGGTTACAGAGGAAGGGGAGGTAAACCCAGGAGCTGATGAGCATAACTTGCACGGACGCTGTGTGGGGGTGTTCTTTCCTGTGTTTGTTGGACAAATATACCTCTGTGCCTGACCTGCCTTAACCTTGTAATCGAGCACAGACCTCCTCCAGAAGAGAGGCTGTCACCAGTGCTGAATCATGCCTGCTGCCAATTAGCCAGTGATCAGACGCTTGTATTTGTCAGGACAGAAAACTGGTGTCATCTGGAGAATGCCTTAATTAAAAGATACCTCCCAGGAACACCACTTTTTGCCAAATTATCCTCGACCGGGTGGGAATAGGAAATGCACTTTGATATCAGGGTCCCTAGTGAAGATGAATGCAGTCTTGCCACTAGAGACAGAGCCTGGGGGAGCCTGGGGTCCTAACCATGGAGATGTAGTTTCCTTTGGGGAGGTGTTAATAACACAGTCTGTCCTTCTTCTTCACAGCAAAACCAACACAATATGCAAGAAGTGTGCTCAGAACGTGAAGCTCTATGGCACAGTAAGTGAGCGGGGCTGGTTCTCAGCAGCCTCTCTTCCTTTCATCTTTCTTGTCCTTATCCAGCTGAGTCCCAGAGCAGTTTCTGGGCTGGCTCTGCTGTAATAGCATGACTGATCAAGGATACGCAGGTCTCTCAAGCGTGAAGCATTCACCTTTTCTTTTAGGATGGAAAAGAGCAGCTCCGTGTCATTTTAGGTCAGGAAGTGAACTATCTATATCCATTTGAAACGAGGACGTGGTCGTGCAAACTGAGCTCGCTTACTGGAAGCAGTGGTAAAGCTGTTTCCAAGCTTGTGTGAAATCTGAAGCTGAGATTTTGATCGTGTCTGTTTTGGTGATAAATATTCCTGGAGGTTTCCTAACACTTGATTAAATGGTGTAGGTTTTGTGCCTAAATAAGCTTGGCTAGAGACCAGGGGTCTGAATGAAGTTTTGTCTCCTGGATCAGTGTTACAGTTCAGTTTGGTATGGGGAAATAGATGTTCAGAAGTGCTGGGGGGAAGGGGAAAGAGCAATGTGTTGTTAGAAGGCACAGTTGTATTGGTCCTTCTTGTTTCTTGAAGCCAAAACCTTGCCAGTACTGCAACATCATCGCAGCGTTTATTGGCAACAAGTGTCAGCGTTGCACAAACTCCGAAAAGAAGTATGGACCTCCACACTCCTGTGAGCAGTGCAAGCAGCAGTGTGCCTTTGACCGGAAGGATGACAGGAAGAAGGTCAGTATCTCTGTTACAGGAGGCTGAAAAGCTCGAGGGGCTGATCACAGTGGCTGTTCCCTTCTTTCACAGGTCTCTAGTGTTTCTAAAGGGGGTGCCTCTTGACTGTAAAATACTCTTTGGAGTTAAACTTTGCTTTGAGAGTCATATTTTACAGCTGATCAGCCTTTGAGCCCCTTTTGCTCCTTCGCCAGGTCTTCTGAGAAAGATCTCTTGAATTGGGCATGAGGGTAGGTGAGGGGGCAAAGGAGGAGGAGCGTGTGAGGTACCTGCTGGGGGAGGGGGTGGGAGCAGCATCAGTGCCATAGTCCGAGGTGCTGCAAGTGTGTACCTCCACTACTGTCCTGTGGCTCCTGTACGACCTTTATTTAAATAACATAAGAGCTGTTTAGGTGTGTATCTCTGAAGCCTGCTTTCTGCCGGCTGTGAATATCTGCTGTTTGTTTTGAATGCTGCGCTGATAACTCCTGTCCTCCTGCTGATCCTCCCTGAGCAGAAACTGTGGCTCTGTGGTCTGCAGTGGCTGCCCTGTGGTCTGCCATTCCATGGCTTTCCTTTGACGGGTGTCCAGTGGAGTTAGCCTGTCCTGATCAATGGGTGTTATAAGACAGTCTGTAAGCAAAGCGAAGCTTGAAAGAGACTGAAGTTAGGATAAGTTAGCTGCTCTTAATGAGTGCGTTGCACCAGCCATGCCAGGTGGCTTTCTGAGCACTCAGGGGATCCTTTTCGAATTGCTGCTTGTGTGTGATTTAAAGCCTGAAGGTCCTTCTTGTCTCCTCTGCTTTGTTTGTGGGCAGGAGGCAAGACAAAAATGTCTCTCTTTCATGCCCTCCAGGTGGATGGAAAGCTGCTCTGCTGGTTATGCACACTGTCCTACAAACGGGTCCTACAGAAGACCAAAGAGCAGTGCAAGCACCTGAGCAGCTCCTCCCGAGCCAGCCTGCAAGAGAAGGAGCAGTACAGCAGGCTCAGCAGCGGCAGCCATTATAACAGGTAGCCTGCACACGCTGTTCTGCTGTGTAGGGCTTGCCTCTGGGCAGGCAAAGAGAACGGCAGGCTGCTCCACACACCTCAGGGCAATCAGGAGCAGCACCTTGGCCGTCAGCACCGTGCAGAGGTGGTGGGGTTGGGGAGGTGGCTGTTGTTGGGGTGAACGTGGCCGAGGCAGGCCTCGCTCCCTTGCAAACACTCGTTGTGGTGTAGGCTTGTGATCTGGCAGTTCCCAGTGATTCAACTTACTGAACTTGTACACCGTTAAAGCTGAGTTGAGTTTGTAAGATCTGATGATTGAAATCCAGATTTTAAGCATGAGTTCCTCACCTGCCCGCTGATTGGGCTGACACACAGTTTTCTGTTTATTTTTAGTTTCCAGCTTCTCTTCAAGGAATGAATTTTTTATTGTTCTTTCTTGTGCTTAGAAATCTTGTTTTAATAGTCTGAAAGTGGGTGGGAATATGTGTTTGCTCCTCTGTCTCAGATCCTTCAGGTTCTGACACACAATTTCCTTGTTTTTCTAGCCAGAAAACCTTATCCACCTCTTCTATTCAGAATGAAATCCCAAAGAAGAAAGCCAAGTTTGATGCCATATCTGCCAATGGGGACAGGTGAGCTTGTTATCTGGGGAAGCTGCGGGTGGGCGGGCGGTCTTGCTTGCTAAGTTTTATATAAAAGTTCTGTGTGAATAGTGGGAAACTTGATGCTTAGAGCAGGGACCTTGGGCTCCGGGTCCTCGAGGGGCTGCTTTAGCAGCTTGCCAGAATCTGACAGGCCAGCATTAGTTAGCACTTAGCTTTGAAAAGGAAAACAATACCTAATGCCTGTACCTGTTAGAACAGAAACTGCTTGTTGGCTGAGCTCCCCGACAGTTACAAAAGCTGCAACCTGATCAACTGTGTCCTCTCCCTGCAGCTGCAGGCTGGCTGTTGGCTGCACTATGCAGTTGAACTGTGCAGTTTTTGTGCTTTCTGGGCTGTCAGACTGACCTACAGGGAGATGGCCTCAGAGGAGAGGATCTGAGCTCACCTCCTACTTCCCCTCCTGCCTCCTGGGAGCGGGACAAGCCGTCAGGCTTTGCTTGAAAGCAGCCAGTCGCATTCTGCTGTCCCAGTTTGTGCTGTCGTTGCTGACTGCACGTGCAGCAGAACGAGATTCGCTAGGAGAAACAGGAAATTGAGATGGATTTGATTATTTAACGGTCTTGTACATGCATATTTTCATTCCTCCCTTTCCTCTCTGATTCTCAGCGTTCCTTCCTCTCCCGAGATGCTTTGCCCCCCTATCCAGAGTGCCCCGTCCACGTTGGCGCAGTGGGCTGCTTCCCAACAGAGTCTCGGTGCCCACCATTGTCCTGTTTCTCAAGGCACTGACATCCTGAAGTGAGATCACCTGTTGTTTTCTCCCCCCCTGTTGCCCTCCCTCCCTGGGAACTGTCTCACCCATGGAAACTGTCCCCTATCGATGGATCTGCTTCCAAACAGCAGTGAGATGGGAGCGTGGTCCGGGCTGCTTAGTGCCAAGGGGTCTGTTAAAGCACTGGTAACTGAAGGTCTTTTCTTCGAGATCACACGTTACACCTCTCCTGTAGACAATGTCTGCTAATGTACAAAATGCTGCTATGTGAAATAGAGCTGCAAATCGTTTTATAAGGCAGCGATCCCCGCAGAGCTGTCTGCAAGGCCATTTATCACCTGAACAGTGTTTTCGGTTAAAAGGTGGAAAACATTCCGAGTTAACTGTGGCTTAGGAGCTCCAGTTGAGCATGAGAATTCATCTGACTGCTCTTAATGCTGGTGGAGCTGGAAGAGGGAGTGGAGGCAGATCTCTGCAGTAAGGTGTAGCCCATCCATAGTGCTTTCCCTCTGGAGCCCTGCTATACCCTGGCTGCCTTCCTGAGGCTGTAGGACAGGACCAGGTATTTTTACCTGCTTGCTAAAGCCTGGGGTGAAATCAGAAAATACCCAGGGACCAAAAAGTCCCATGCCCTGTCATCAAGTGCTCAGTCATTTGTTTGCAATCAGGAGCATGCGTTAGGAGAATCAGATGCCTTCGTTTCTATTTGCTCGTGTCAGATGGTGTCAGCGTGGCTTCTGCCAAGGCTGTGCTCCTTGCCACACACTTTTTTTGATGAGTCCCAGTAACGAACTGTGTGTAATTTTAGCAGCTCCTAAAGAGCTCCAGCAACATGCTGTGGAAAAAACTGCAGCTGCCTTAAACAGACGTGTGGCTGTGTTTCTTGAGTGGAATTATAACAGTGCTTCACTGCGTTTGTGGAGCTGTGGGGGACAGAGCCCCAGGAGCCCCCGTTCCTGCCCCATTTTCTGTCAGCTTTTCCACCCCACAGCCCCCTGGAGCTGCAGGCTGGGTATGGAGCTAGGGGCTGGCTTTGTTAACAGGGTGCTCTGAGTGGGGGCTGCTGCACCTTTATCACAATGTGTCTCAGCTGCTGGCTCCAGCCAAACATGTCCAGCCTTCAGTTGGGTGAAATTTGGGGATGCTTGAGCTCTTACCTGCAGCAACGGCCCCAGCAGGGCCTGGCTTACCCAGAACTGTTGCTCCTTCATGGATGTGATGGCAGATTCTTTGCTGTGTCCTACTGGACTGCCTCTGAGCTCTCTGTGTTTGTGCTCCCGTGTTCCTGAGCGGGTGATGCTCTCAGTGCCTGTATTTAGGGGACTGAGTGTTTTCCAGCTGTCATTTAATGGGTGGCTTTGTGTGGTTCTGGGTGGGCCCTGAGAGGAGTTAGCAGCAGCCCTGCTGCACACCGAGCAGTGTCCCCAGCAGCAGCTCTGGGTGCAGCTCACAGCAGTCCTTTCCTCACAGACCCCACTGTCCTGCTGGTGCCCTTCAGCCCAGTGCTGCCTGTACATGTGTGAGCCCCCCAGCTTCACCTGCAGCCCCTCGTGCTGGTTCCTGAATGGATTTTTGAGAATCGAGTGTATTTTTGTCGTAGGTGAAATGTGGATGCTGGTTTGGTCAGCTTGCATTGTGCCCCTTCAAACGAGCCCAGCTTGAATAGCAAAACCTTTAAGCCTGGCGTTTATTTTTGCCTAATTTCATTCATTTAACAGGTGTTGAGTGTAAGGCAGTCAGTTTGCTTTCTGTTCCACTCAATGGAAAGAGGCAGGTGCCTTTGGAAGAGCTCCATTTTTAACTCCATCTCCAGTGAAAGCAACGGGAGCTCATCAATTTGCTTTAATTAGAAGCACGAATTTGAAGCTGCTCACACATGGGGAGCACAGATCCCTCCGACCTATCCCTGAGGGCTGCAACCCTGGTGATGGAGTTTTCTCATAGAGAGACTGTGTTTGGGGCTGGCTGGCTCGTTTAATTTTTCATCTGATTGTTAAAGGAGGTGGGAGATGTGTATTTGGCATTCTCCCTCGTGCTCTGCAGGAGGCTGCTAGCCCTCCTGTCCCTTCTCTCCACTGGGTGGCAGGGCCACTCTCGCTCCACGGCTCTGTTGCTGCTGCAGCAGGAGCTGCCTGGGAGTGAACTGTTCCTGCCTGAGCTGCTGGGGGAAGCGTGGGCATCTCCCAGCACTCTTCATCACCCCGGGACATGGCAGCAGGGAAGCTTGCCTGGGCAAGGGATTGGTGCAAGCCTGTTCTGAGCCAGAAGAATTCAGCGAGGAAGAGCTGAGGGTTTTTGCCCTGTTAGGAAGGTGCTGGAGCACCCAGCCTCACGTCACAGAGCCTCCTTCAGGGAGCTGCACTCAGGCATGGCTTCAAAACAGAGGTGCTGTCTGCACACATGGATGTCTGCGCTCAAGGGCTGCAGTGTGACAAGCCAAAACCAGAGCCTGCATACCCAGAGACCTGCCACGTCCTAACAGAGCGGGCTGGGGCTTTCCCCTTGCCAAGCTTTTTGTCTCAGAGCTGCAGGGCTGACCTGTGGCTGTCGTGTTGCTGAAGCTGCTGCCTTGTGCTTGCTTTTCCCCTCTGTGAACCCCCAGCGCAGCGGTGGAGGGAGAGAGGTTTTCTGCCACATTCTTGCTATCCAGTCCAATCCACGTAGGCTGTGCTTTTAATTAGAAAATGGATTCTTTCCAGGATCCGAGCAGCCAGCGCTCCATCCTGCCCCACAGCTGTGGGGTCAGGAGCCTGGAGGTGCTGCAGAGGCAGCACTGAGTGCAGTGCTGCTGCCCGATAACGGCCAGGCTTTGAGTAACCTTCTAGGTGCAACTTTGTTGTCGCTTTTATTACTCTGATATTTTTATACACGGCAATTTCAAGTGTGTGTGGCTGGGAGTGTGCTGCCCTTTTAGCACCGAGAGATAAAAATCAGGCTTACCAGTCGCGGCGGCGAGCAACAAAAGGCAGGCAGAGATCAGGTGAGCTCCCTGGGCCTGTGGCTGCAGCTTATCGGATCTTGTGATCTGTAATGCAGCTGTGGATGGCTGCCCTGGTGGCCAGGTGTCTGACAGGGAGATGTGTGGATCACCTACGGAGGGTGATGTGCATTCGGATGGCTTTTCAGCTGTTGCTTAAGTGTTTCTGAGGAGGTCCTTAGCTATTTCTGTCTTCCCATAGAGAGTCCTTTCTGCTCCGCAGTGGTAACGTCGCTGTATCACGGTGGAATCAAAATACAGAAGCCCAGTGTTTCTTTTTTTTCCCCTTCTCCCTGCTGAGGACAGCGCTGACTTTAATCTAGGTGTCTGTTTTGGCTTTGTTTAACTTGGAGGTTATTTGTTTCTCTTTCCTGTTCCCTCCTTGCCAACCTGTTTGTTTACATGGAGTGAAAAGTTCTGCTGTACCTCCAAGGACTGCCTGCGAGCAAAGAGAGTTCCTGAGTGGTTGCACAAAGTTTCACGAGCTCTCTGATTGCTGTCCTCAGCTCTTTGCTTTGAAAATAGCTCATTAGCATTTGATTGCTGCAGACGCCGGCTGATGTTCACCCGGAGCAGTGCTGTGTCTGTGCTGACTCAGTTTGTTGCCGTCTTTGTATGTGTTCCCCAAATTCCACGTGGCACTCAGAGCAGGGGTACAGGTGACACCTCCAGACGTGAGGGAACGCGTGGCCTGAAGCGATTCCCTTTCTTCCTCGAGTGCCATCTGTGTGGGAATTCCTCTGCCTCGGTGAAGAGGAGGGGTTGTGATGGGAGTCCTTCCCTGTTCTTTGCTGCAGTTTTTCTCCGGACCTCGCCCTGGACTCTCCTGGCACTGACCACTTCGTCATCATTGCCCAGCTGAAGGAGGAGGTGGCTACTTTAAAGAAGATGCTGCACCAGAAAGATCAGATGATTTTGGAGAAGGAGAAGAAGGTACAGCCCTCGGCTTGCTTCCCCCACCCCCAGCACGCTGACAGCTGGCATGTTCACACAGATCACACTCAAACCAAATCTAGCTTTTCCTACTGCAGTCAGCAAAAGGCTTTCTGGCTGCTTCCACGCTGCCTCCTCTTCCAAAGCTGAGGAGGCTTTCAGCACCCACCTACGGGGGGAAGCTCATTTCATAGAGGGACCACTCTCTCAGACACCTCCATGTGGGGGCAAGACCCAGAGAAAACCTAAAGCTCCGTGCACCCTGGGTGCTTCTGCTGCTCTGTGCAGCTCTGTGATGCACTTGTGGTCCTGTTGCTCTGCCCCCACTACCTCAGCATGCTTCCCAACTCATCTCAGGCAACTTCTGTGTCGGTGCACATGGGGTGAGGGCAGTCGCTTCTTCCCTCTCACACACTCTTTGTTGGTGTGCCTGCAGATCACGGAGCTGAAGGCTGACCTGCAGTACCAGGAGTCACAGATGAGAGCAAAGATGAACCAAATGGAGAAGACGCACAAGGAGGTCATGGAGCAGTTACAGGTGACAGCATTTTTGTTTTAATTTGCTGAGCTGTGCTGCACCCAGGAGTGACTGAGGGCACTCCTGATCGGAACAAGCCGTGATCCTTTGCACACACAGCTCTGCTAATGCTCCTCAGCCGTGTCCTTCAGCCTCTGCTCTGCCTGGCCAGCCCCCCCCCCAGCTCTGCACCAGGCTGCAGTGCCTTGTATCCCCTACTTATATCCTTCTTGCTGCTCTCTACTTGGGCCCAGACTTACTGTATTGCGAAGGGCTGCGTTGTGTCCCCTACGGGCTAGATGGGAACTGTCAAACTCCTTTGACTTATTGCCAGAATCAGGTTGAAACCTGTTTCTCCAGACTGTAGAACCTTTGTCAGCTCCTCGCACCACGTAGCTCTTAGTGTGATTTATGAGACCAGTAACCAAAGGGAACAAAGATCGAGAAACAACTGGCGGTTCCTTCAGGGCTGTATCTGTAGTCCAAATAAAGAAGGCCCTGAGCTGGAGGGAACAGGGAGAGCAGGATTCTTGTCACGGCCATGGAAACACTAGGCAGACTATCAGCATGAATGCTCTGTGAGGCACTGAAGAGATGGGGTCAAAGGGGAGCTGGTTACGGGGAAGAAGTCAGACTTAGAAATGAACTTTGCACCCTCTAATTACCCCGGGGTTTATAATGATCTAAAGCCCGAGCAATGAGAGATGGGAGGGGATGAGACAAAAGGCTTCTGCTCCTGCTGAGAAAACAGCCCCTCCTCCATCAGCACACACCCAGGTTAATTATTAGAGAAGACAGCAGGTTCTGGAGGCTGTGTCAGAAAGCTGCTGTCCACCACAGTGCACACCGTGAAGCAGCGTAAGCCTGTCTGAAAGCTGGGATATCTGCACGTGGTGCAGGGGGGCTGGGTGTGCTCCCCACTCCCTGTGAGCGGCGCAGTGCTGCTGCTTGGTGATCCGGGGACTGATGGTAGCCTGCACCTCGGGTCTGTGTTCTGCTTCCGTGATCCTGCACTGCCTGTTTCAGCCTGGAGCTGGCTCCTGTCTCAGATGTTTGGGTGGCCTGCCAAGGGTGACCTGCTGTTCTGAACGGGCACTTTTCCACTAGCACAACCCCCCAGGTTTTGATTGCCTCCCTAACGGGGAGATGACCTCCATCCTTGCAGCCTTTGCTGCAGTTAAAAGAGCATGGCTGTGAGACACCTTCCAACAGCTTAAACTCGCTTGGTTCTGCACAGAAAGATCCACGAGCAGCTTTGCCACCCTCCTCTGCTGGGTGGAGAGGGGCTTGCATGCCTGTCCCCGTGGTGCTGTCCTGTCCTTAGCTCGGTGCGACTGCCCTGCCCTCCTCCTTTCTGCTGTCTGAATGTTCTCCTTCAGCTGCTATTGACTGAGGCTCTGGAAACTTCCCTCACTGATTCCAAAATAAAAGTTTGAATCGTCTTGGTGTACCGTAGGCACCTCAAAGTGTTCATATGATTCACTTTTTGAATGTGCTCTTGGCTCTTTTTTTTTTGTTTTGTCCTAGTTTATTTTTTCATGGCTGGGGGGTGGAAAGCAGGGGGTCTGTGTTCTTCCAGTATGCAGGAGGCAAAAGAAGCTGCTTGACCACATGCAGCAGTGGAGCTGAGGGTTTAATTGCTCTAATAAGGTTTGCATATCCGGTCATTCACTGCAGACCAGTGCAGAAGGGCTGTATCTGGTTTCGTGTGGGTTCTCCCCTCATCCTGCTGAAATAGCATAAATCACTTTGCAGGCTGCAGGTGAGTGAGCTCAGAAGTGTGGTAAAAGAAACTGGAGAGCCTTGTCCTTAAGATGCCATGATTTTGAATTGGGTGCAGAGCAGAGGGAGCCGTGGTTCGGTCCTCTGCCGCCTTCAGAAGGTGTTGTGGGGGTGCAGTCAGGCAGTGCTGGATCCTGGTCAAACACTGGCAGCATCTCCAGAAGCTGAGGGTGAAATAAAGCCGGAGAACAGAGCGAGCTCTTCCACCTTGCCCCTCTGGATGTGAGCGAGGGTGTGAGGTAGGAGACGTTTGCCTTTGACTCGCTGAAACAAGAGTCGAGATGGGAGCTTGAGTCGCTAGGATTTTTCTCCACCACTTCTCATGCTGTCAAAGCTGGAAGGGGAAGAGAAGGAAGGCAAGCCAGCCCCGGTGACCTTGGTGAGCGTCCTTGGCTGGCTCAGCACGAGTTGTGCGTTTGTCACATTTGTCTGTGGAAGCTGTTAACATCCAGCCCGTGTCTCAGTTACAGCACAGGAGGGGGACGTGAGGGGGAAGGGGTGTCAGGAGCCCTTTCTAGGTCGGTAGCAGTGAGGTTCTTGACGTGTGCTGTGGTGCCACGCAGCAGCACCGGGCTCCTTCCCCACCCTCCTGCAGGATGCCAGCAGTTCTACCCAGGCATTGCTAGGACCCCGAGAACTGATGATGAACCCTTCCATTAAACACCCATTTTCACTGTGTTTCCAGGCCAAGAACAGAGAACTCCTGAAGCAAGCAGCTGCCCTATCCAAGGGCAAAAAGCCTGAGAAGTCGGGAGCAATTACCTCCCCTTAAAAGCAAACCACCCAGTGTGGGAGCTTTCCCCAGCATTAGCCAAGGAGCCTAGGAGGTCTGCGTGATCGCTGGAAGCCAACACCTCAGTGCTGTCACTATCCCACTGCTGTGGACTCGATGGAAGCGCCTGGGGGGTGCTGCCTTTCGCCAGCGTGCATGAGTGTGTCTGGTCTCAGTCTCTGAACTGGGGGAGAGGTCCCAGCCACCCTCGATCCCGAAGTACTGCTTGCTGGAGGAACTGACCAGTCACTACCACTGCCAACCCTTTGTGTCAGCAAACGGGAACCTGCTGCTTCAGAGACTGCTGGCTGGTCCCAGACCCGCTGCTGCGAGGCAGTAACCAGTTGTTCTGCAGCTGGGACAGGAGCTGTGTGCTGGGAGCCTGATTTCTCTCCAGCTGTTCCCTCGTGGAAAGGAAACCCTTCGATCACCAGCCCCACAGCCATCCCTGGAAGGTTGTGCCACTGCTGAGAACGGTTCTCCCGTCCTTCTGGAAGCATTTCCCAAACGGGGGCTTTGTATTTATCTTGGAGGGGTTGCTTTTTTTTTTCCCTTTTTTTTTTTTCTTTTTTTGGTGTCGTTTCTGTTTTTTGTTTTTTTCCCTTTTATTTTTGCGACGTCAGCTTGACAAACTTCACTGCTTGGGCTTGTCTCTCCGTGCTGTGTTATGCTGCCTCGTCCCCAGTGCCACGGCCACGCTGTGGGGTCTGACAGGCTCGAGCATTTACTGCTCCTTCAGATGAGGGCAGCTCAAGGCTTGGCTGTCCCCTACTCACCGAGTTGGCCCTCTCCTCCCCCTGCCCCCTTCCAGCTGCAGAAGCAAGGCCTGCAGGAAAAGCAGCATCCCGAGCCAGCAAGCATTTCTCGGTGCTCTCCGGGGACGTCTCTCACTGCCAACCCAAAGCCAGCAGAACAAAAGGGCTACGAAAGCTCCCCGCAGCGGGGCCGTGCTTCTCAGAGCTGGGATGAGCGGAACGCACAGCCCCTTCCACCACAGCCAGCGTGGTGTGGGGCACAGGAAGCCTTGGCCTCGGCTCCACGCAGGGCATGGGGAGCAGCTCAGGGGGTGGAGGAGGAGGGGGTGACGCGCTTTGAACTCAGCTCTGTGCTCCGTGGGTTTGTTGGTTTGGGTTTTTTTTTTCACCCCTGCTTTCTATGACTTTACTCCGAGGCACTTTCTGATGGCGTTGGCTGCCGGCGCGGATGGAGCGCCCCATGCACTCTGCCACATCTCTCTCTCTGCTCTTTTTCCTTGTTGTTGGCTTTTATTATTATTTTTTTTTTCTTCCAAGAGACCTCAGACGCGAGGGAAAGGGGGAAAAAAAAAAAAAAAAGCAAACCCAACAACAACAACAAAAAAAAAAAAAGAGGGGTCGTTCCTCTTTGCCGGAGTGCGACAGCTGGAAAATCCTCCCCTGGTTTTATACTAAACACGTTTTTAGAAATTGAGGTGCATGGGTGGGATTTATTGCTTTAGGTTTTTGTTGTTTGTTGTTTTTTTAAACGGGGGCTTGGCTTT
The DNA here is from genome assembly GCA_036925125.1 of Oreortyx pictus. NCBI lineage: Eukaryota > Metazoa > Chordata > Aves > Galliformes > Odontophoridae > Oreortyx > Oreortyx pictus. Next base: position 106,897 of record JAUPFR010000136.1, on the reverse strand, counting down.
TCTCTGTCCCCCCCCCCCCCCCCCGACAGACGGAGCCGTGGGGGGAGCAGGGCCCCAGGACACGGCTCTCTGCCTTTGGGTTTCTTTTTGGGTTCGGTTTCGTTTTGTAATGATGGTGACAAAAAGCCGAGCAGCCGCCGATTTGTAGCAGCAGCGTTTGTTTTCTTTGTACGTTTGTAATAAGGGAGATTTTCAAAAGGGATGCTTTGATTTGTACCGAACTCTTGACAAATGTTAAAGCGTTTTCACAAACCCTCAGCCATGTGTGATGCTTTCCCTTGGCGATCCACCTCTGCCGGCCCAGGTTCGGCCCCACGCCCTCGGGCCCTGCCGAGGAGATGCTGCTCTCCATTGTTCCCTCCGCTCCCACTTTTGTTTCTATCTTTAAACCCCAATCAAGGCTGTTGCTAGGATCCTCGTTACTTGGTTACGTCCCCAGGACCGACGTGCCGCTGTCACACCACATCTCTGCTTTCCTTCCCCGGCCGTAACGGAGAGCAGAAATGATGTCTTCATAGATAGGGCCTCAAAGATCATCCAGCTTCAACCCCCCCACTGCGGGCAGGTCACCAACCACCGGAGCAGGCTGCCCAGAGCCATGTCCAGCCCGGCCTTGGGTGCCTCCAGGGATGGATTCAGGAGGAAACCAAGAGGAGAAGGGTCTGCGGTCCTTTTGAGGAACAGAACACAATGAGTGAGGGCCATTCCTGAGGTCCTCCCCTTATCTCAGCCCGAGGTGGGGCTGTTCCAAGAGGAAAACAGATTGCTTTTCATCCTCAAGTGTCCACTTGCAGCGGAACCGCGATGGCAGAGCTGAGCCCCATGCAGGAGTGTCCACGCAGTGCTCCTCGTGCTGGATGCAGGTTCTTTTTCCCTTTAGGGAAGGTTTGAGCTGTTTCCATGGCTGTGTTTTCCCACTTCCCCGGGGCTTTCAGCCCAGGCTCGCTGGGTGTCAGCAGCACAGCGATCTGGGCTTGTTTCCATCTGCAGGCCGTGCTGCAGAAGTGTGCCAGTAGGGCTCTGCCTCATCTCTGCTGAGCGCAGCGCAAACCTCGCCGTATCCTTGAGCGTGCCCACTGATCCCCGTTTATAGCAGGCAGGGAGGCAGATAAGAGCTTGGTTTACCCAAAGCTCGGCGCTTGCAGCCTCCGTGCCCCCAGCCCAGGCTCTGCTCCTCCAGCTGAGGGTTTCAATCGGGGCTGTGGGCAACGTGTGCCGTGCCCGGCTGTGCCTGGCCGAGCTTTATCTGCCAACACACGCTTCCTCCTCGCTGCGGTTTATCCGCTCCTCCTGAAGGGCTCTGAATGTTTGCAGAGGGATATCTGTGTGCGTCTGTTTATTATTTGGGGCTGTGATTACTCCGTTTCTATTTCAGAGCCTCGGGAAAATACGGGTTTTGACCGCGGTTGAATGCGCTCGAAAAGGGAATCGCGCACCGATCTCAGCCAGCTGAAATCGGGGCTGAAAATGAAACTTCTGGAGCAGTGCTTCTCCCATCCACCCCAGCTCCAGGTCAGCGGGCACTCAGCTGCCCCCAGCTGCTCCCAGCAGCAATCCCCTGTCCCGGAGATGGGCAGCTGGAGCTGGGACTTCAGGGCACGATGAAAAACCTCTTGCGAAGCGTTTCTGGAGCTCTGGCCAAGAGGATTAGTGCTGTTTGTTTGTTCTTCAAGTAATTACTCGAAGCAAACTGCTCTCCGACTTTGCAGGCCCCTTGGCAAGGATCTGCAACTTGTGTACAGGAATGAATAAACAGTTCTGCAGCCCGACAGCACGTACCTGCAGCAGGACTGAACCCACAGCAGCAGTAAACCGCCTTCCCCAGCCGTTAATTACCCCCAAGCACGCTCCCTTGCCTAATTGCTGGGGCTTTCTGGGAGCTCTGGCTCTGCAGGGTGCCCTGGGGGCAGCAAGTCCGTGCTGCCTCGTCATTAAAAACACAACTGGGGCTCCTGGCACCCCTTAAAGCAGCAGAGAGCCGCTCTGTTAGCGATGCAGAGCTGTGCTCCGCTGAGCCTCGCTGCCCTTTGCCTTCTTCCCAAGAAAGACTCAGGAGGTGCCCGAGTCCAAAGGCGCCGGGAGCTGCGTCTGCTGCTCACAAAGCTCCCAGAGCCACGAGAGCCCTTCCCAGTACAAACCAGTACAACCCACTGACAGTGAATGCTGCTGCGTTTTGGGTCAGGTCCCCTCCAGGCGATGTCAGCTCCCCCCACCTCACCCCATCCTTGGGGTCCTGGAGGGCAGCAGCTCTCCTCACACAAACCCTCTGTTTGCTCTCAGGTGACTTACGTGGAGCAATCAGCTCGCCTTCCTGTTTGGCTCGCTGTTACGCTCAATCAGCAGACTTGTACAGTCAGCATCTCGTTAACGAGGGCATTCTCAGGCCCCGCGTAATTAGCGAGCTGTGCCTTGCCGTGATGGGTGTTTCTGGAAGCTCTCGGTCCCACGCTGGGTTTCCCCTCGAGGCAACGCTGCTTCCAACCAACACCATAATGACCCGACAGACCCCAGTGCCATCCCATTTCCTAGCAAGCTCAAACCGCAGCCAAACCCAACCTGGGAGCAGCAAGAGACCCCCCGGGCGGTCCTGGGGAAGGAGCAGAACCCCATAGGATGGGGTCTATGGGGCAGCTCACTCCGCCAGGCTGCTCTCGAGGGGGGCAAAGCCACCGCCGCCCCACAGCGACTGCTGCGTGGGAAAGAGCAGCGCAAACAGAACGGGAAAAGTGCTGAGGCTGCAGGGAACGCCGCGGCCGCATGACCCGGAGCTGCAGAGCAGATGGGGATCGCGTGCGGCTCCTTAGCGCCGAGCGAGGGCTCAGCCTGACCCCATGGAGCCCAACACGGCCCCACGGGGCTCAGCCTGACCCCACAGTGCTCGGCACGGCCCCACGGCACGGCCCCGTGGCACGCAGCACAGCACGCCTGATGCTGGCATCCTCCCTCCGAGGGGATATTTCTGGGTTATCTGCCCGGCAGCACTGCCAGCCGCTGCCTGGCACGCACCCACGGCCCCAGTGTGCTCCGCTTCGTGCCCAGGGCGTCCCTTCCTGCCCCCAGCGTGGGGCAAACCCACGCGGGGCTGCAGCCCTCTCTGCACTCGCCTTCCTTTCCACGCCTCCGTGCGATGGACGTAGGGCTCGGACACTCTGCCACGGGGTGGGCCGGGGCTGCTCACGGAGGGTTTCGGGGACCCACGGTTCCGGGTGTCCGCAGCCCCACAGAGCGCCGTGTTCGTTCCCCACGCCGCACCTCGAGCCCCGTGGAACCCAACCGGCCCAGGAGCAGCGCGGGGAGCACAACAAACTACAGCTCCCAGCATGCCCCGCGCGTCCGCCGCTCATTGGCCAGCGGGTTCGCGTCGGTCACGCCCCCGCAACGCCATTGGCGGAGGTGAGAGGAGGGGGGGCGTGGCCTGCTCCCATTCACACCCTCTATGAAAGAGCGCTCCGGGATCGGCGCTCCCAAAAAGTGCCGCGGTCCCAAAAGCGGCTCCGGAGCGCGGTGCGGTGGCTAGGAGCGCTCCGTAGCCGTCCCCACGGTGTCCCCGCGGCGGTGCCATGCTGGTGGCCGGCTCGCAGTGCTGCCCTCCGGGGCTGGAGGAGCGCTTGGGATGCGGGGCTCTGCGGGGCGAGGAGGTAAGAGACGGGCAGCTCGCGTCGGGGCGCTGCCCGACCCGCGGTGGACCCCCATCAGTTTGGGGACGGGCAATGCATCACCCCGAGATCGGGCAGTGTGGGGTGCTCCGGGGCTGCGTGGGGCAGGAGAGCGGTGCGAGCCTGAGCCGGGTCCCCGTGGCACTCAGTGCCCGTCCCCATCCCACCGGGTCTGGGTCCCCACGCGGGTGTAGGGCAGCAGTCCCCGGGTCCCACATGGTCGGGCCTGGGACCACTTTGAAGGGCCGGGAAAGGTCCCGCAGAGTGCGGGGCTTTTTGCCCTGGCAGTCCTGGGGTGTCTCTGCGGGGCTCCCCGTGCTGCGTGTCCCCCACATTTGGGCATCGCGCCTCTTTGTGCGCAGCCGTCAGTGGGGCCGCTCCGTGCATCGGAGCCGTGTGATGGTTCCCACAGGGTCCCCGTGGGGTGTTTGTTTCACCTCTCCTTATCGGGAGCGATTTTCCAACACCTGACCGAGTCCTGGCACCGGCACGGGGCAGCGCTTGGCACCGTCCTCCCTCTCCCCGGGCATTAACTCCTTCCCCCGGGTGCTCTATTTGGGGGCCGGGCACCCCCACCCCACCCCCCCCCCACACCCTCCCCATCCCGGCCGTGCGCTGTGGGGCGGGCACGGATCCCCGCGTCACCTCCGTGCCTCAGTTTCCCCACCTTCACCGAGCGGTGCTGAGCCTCTGCCCCACGGCGGCACGGCGGGGGTTAAGGGCAGGACTGCTTCCCGCAGCAAAACATCACAGCAATGATTAAAACGCACCTCCAAAGGTCACCCTGAGCCGTCACAGACGGGGCGGGCTGCGCCGAACCCCGGCCGCTTTCGGGGCGTGCAGCTCTGCCTTACGGGGTTTCTCGGGTGCTCCTTCTCCGCCGGTTCAGCTGCTGTGAGTCAGAGCGGAGCTCAGCACCGCCGTCACCCCGCCGTCACCCCGCTGCTGCTTCCGCTGGGACTCAGGGCAGGAGTGCCCCGTGCTCCTGGGGCCGTGGGAATGTGGGTGCCCGTGGGGTGCCGTAGGGCCGCGGTGACTCAGTGCCCATCACGCCCGGAGCGCGTGGCCGCGGTGACAGCTGCCACCTGCCCGCCTCGTGTCACCCCCTCCCCCCCCCCCCCCCCCCAAATCCCATCGTCCCGTTTGGGATGGGTGCCCCCCACCTCGCCGCAGTGCTCTGGGGAGCGCTGTGCGCTGGTAAAGCCCTCTCGGTTTTGGGGGGACGGGGACGTGCTGTCCCGCCGTGCCATGTCCCGTGTGCTGCAGGTGAATGAGCCGCTGCTGAGTGCTGCTTTGGGGGGGGGGGGGGGACGTGGCAGTGGTTTTGGAGAGCACTGCTCGCCCCATCGATGCTGCGGGGATCCCGAGCTCTGAACTCGGGGTGGGGGGGTTAGGGGGTTGGGGGAGGTGGGGTGTGCACTGGCTGAGTGCTGTGGTTGCAGGAGGAGTCCCCACGGAGGTGCAGCTGTCCCAATTATTGCTGGGTGCAGGTCCTGGCAGGACCCCCTCCTCCACCACCCAAACCCCCCCCCCCCCCCCCCCCCCCCCCGAGCCCCGGGCTCTGATTTTGGCTTCTCCCCCTCGAGGCGCACCCACAGCTGCACAGGGGGGCTCATCCCGGCCCCGTCCCACTGTCACACCTCCCAGCAACACCTGGCCGCGATTTCATCAGCCTGACGCAACACCCGTGGCCGGGGGTGGGGGTGGGGGTGTGTGGGGGGGTCCGTCCTGCTCCCCGCGTCCCTCCCCACCCTGAGTCACCCATCCGGTGCCGGCCCCACGTCACGCTCTCGTCCCGGGACTGACAGCGCTGCTCTTTCCTCCCTATAGGACAGAGAGATCCCGGTGCCCTCGCAGCTGGGGAGGGGGCCCAGCGCCTTCATCCCCACGGAGGAGGTGAGAGGGGAATGGGAATGGGGTTGGGGGGTAGGGGTGGGGGGGGGGGGGGGGGTGCATCCCCCCCATGGGTGCCCCAGTATGGAGGGGATGCAGCCCTATTGGAGGGGTGGGCTCTTAGTGGTGGTACCCGGCTGGGAGAGGGGGTGGGATGCTGGGATGCAGTTACGGTGCCCCCCCCCCCCCCTCCGGTGCAGCGCTGGGGCTGTGCCCCCCTCCCACCCCAAAGCCGGGGATCCCCGCGGCCCTATCGCGGTGCCGGTCCCAGATGGTTCCTCCTCGGGCAGAGATAGCGCTGCGCTTTCGTCACCGCCCCGGGGGGGGGTCCGAGCTCCGGCTCTTCCCCCCCCGCATAAACAGCCCGGTGCCGAGCGGGCTGCGTGGGGCCGGCATGGGGTCCCCCGATCCCAGCTCACCCCATGGGGATGGGGGGTCAGGCGGTGGGCGCAGCCGGAGGTGCCCGTTCCGGGCAGCAGGAGGGCGGCTGGGGGCTTCCTTTGGGGTGAGCGGCCCTAAATGGGGTCTGGGGGTGGTATTCTTTGGGGACAGTGGCCCTAAATGGGGGTGGGAGGGCTTCCTTTGGGGCGAGGGGTTCTAAATGGGGACTGGAGGGCATCTCTTTGGCCCTAAATGGGGCTGAGCAGCATCCTTTGGGGGAGAGTGGCCCTAAATGGGGGCTGGGTGGAATCTTTTGGGGTGAGGGGCTCTAAATGGGCACTGGGGGGAGGGTGTCCTTTTGGCCCTAATGGGGCTCGGTGGCATTCTCTGGGGGGACTGACCCTAAATGGAATCTGGGGGGCTTCCTTTGGGAATAGTGGCCTTAAATATGGACTGAGGGGCATCCTTTGGGGCTCGGGGCCCTAAGTGGGGTCTGGATGGGATCTTTTGAGGTGCAAGGTGGGGACGGGGGCATCTTTTTGGCCCTAAATTGAGCTGGGCAGCACCCTTCGTGGGGGAGCGGCCCTAAATGGAATTTGGGGGCCGGGGGGGGGGTGGGATGCAGATCCTGCAGGAGGGCAGTGAGAGCAGCCGGCGGCAGCTGCTGATCGAAGCGTTCGTGTCGGCCGGCGGCGCGGACAACATCGCGATGGTGATGGGGCTGCACCCGCAGTACCTGAGCAGCTTCTGGAAGACGCAGTACCTCCTGCTGCGCATGGACGGACCCCTCCCCTACCACAAACGCCACTACATCGCCATCATGGTGAGCGCGGGACCCCCCCTGGGTGGGTGGGGGGGGAGCTTATGGGGCTGGGGAAGGGGGTTGGGTGATGCTGTCCCTCGAAAGCCACTTTGGGGTTGGTTTTGGGGTTCCCAGCAGCCTTAGAGCCAGAGGGCTGATAGTGGGGTGCAGAGCCCCCCCACACACACTCAGTCTGAGCTCCAAAGGCCCCTTGGGGTGGGGGTGGGGTGGGGGGGGTCTGTGTGTTTGTGGCTTGTTTGAGGGGTGCTGATGGTCTGGCTGTCCCTGCAGGCAGCAGCCCGGCATCAATGCACCTACCTGGTGGGGCTGCACATGGGGGAGTTCCTGCGGGCAGGGGGGAACCCGGCGTGGCTGCAGGGGCTGCACTGTGCCCCCCAGAAGCTCAGGAACCTGAATGAGATCAACAAGCTGCTGGCACACCGGCCCTGGCTCATCACCAAGGAGCACATCGAGGTGGGAGACACCAAAATGCAGCCATGGGGGAAGGGGGGGGGGGGGTGTTGGTCCTGGGGGGGGTCACATTGCCCCCTGTGTTTAACCCTTTTGGGGCTGTGAGTCGGGTGGGTGGGGAAGGGATGGGGGGGGTAAGGAAGGGTGCATATCCCATATGCCATCCCAGCTCTGCGCTTCTCCCCACTGTGGGATGTGGGGGGCACAGAGCCTGACCCCGGTTGTCCCCCATATCTTCTCCCCCCCTCCCCCCACTCCTCCCGCCGCAGGCACTGCTGAAGACGGGGGAGCACAGCTGGTCGCTGGCAGAGCTGGTGCAAGCTCTGGTGCTGCTCACCCACTACCACTCGCTCGCCTCCTTCGTGTTCGGCTGCGGCATCAACCCCGAGGCGGGGCAGGATGGGGGGCACGGCGGCAGACCCCCCTCACCCCACAGCGACAGCAGCCCCACCGCTGAGGACAGCACGGGGTGCTCAGGGGTAAGGGGAGGGGAGGATCTCCAGGGTAGAGCCGTCCCAGTGGGGTCCCCCGCATAACCTCTGAGTGTGTGATGGGGTTTGGGGGCGGGGGGCACGGTGCTTGCAGCCCCCCAGCAGTGCTCCTTTCCCCAGGGCAGGGATGCTGTGCACGAGGTGGAGGTGCTGATGGAGCGGATGCAGCTGCTCCGGGACAGCCAGCGGGAGGAGGAGGGTGTAACACAGGAGGAGATGGCCACGCGCTTCGAGCTGGAGAAGACAGAGAGCTTGCTGGTGGCCCCGTCGGGTGAGGAGGGGGTCCGGGGTGGGGGGTGGGGGGGTGTATCCCCATGGCTGGGCTGCAGGACGTCCCGGTGCTCACAGCTGCACCTTGCAGACGTTGCAGACCATGCCCTGCAGTCCGGGGTGCTGTGCTTCGTGGAGGACCCCGAGTTTGGCTATAAGGACTTCACGCGGCGCGGCGAGCAGGCCCCCCCGACCTTCCGCGCTCAGGTGGGTCCCGTTCCCCCCAACTGTGGGGCACCACATCAGTGCTGGGGCTGAGCTGGAGTCAGTGCAGCACTACGAGTCCCTGGGGGTGGGGGTGGGGGGCTGGGGATGACCGTTTTTCCCCACACCTTTTCCCCATAGGACTACACGTGGGAGGACCACGGTTTCTCCCTCATCAACCGCCTGTACCCCGACGTGGGGCAGCTGCTGGACGAGAAGTTCCAGGTGGTGTACAACCTGACCTACAACACCATCGCCATGCACTGCGGCGTCGACACCTCCATGCTGCGCCGCGCCATCTGGAACTACGTGCACTGCGTCTTCGGCATCCGGTGCGTCCCCCACCCGGACCCCCCCAACCCCTGCAGCAGCAGCAGCAGCACCCGGCTTCGGCTAAGGGTGCCCAAGGATTGGGGGGATGCGGGGCTGGAAATGGGTGCTCCGATGGGCAGGGGTTGTGACACAGGGCTGACGTGCCCCCCCCCCCCCCCCTTCCCCCATCACCTTCCCCCCCCCCAGTTACGATGACTACGACTACGGGGAGGTGAACCAGCTGCTGGAGCGCAGCCTGAAGGTGTACATCAAGACGGTGGCCTGCTACCCGGAGAAGACCACCAAGAGGATGTATGCGCAGTTCTGGAGGCACTTCAAGCACTCAGAAAAGGTGCAGCCCACCTCCTTTCCCCCCCCACCCCCCCCCCCATCCCCCTACGCTGACCCCGCTGTCGTGCTTTAGGTCCATGTCAACCTGCTGCTGCTGGAGGCCCGGCTGCAGGCGGCCCTGCTGTACGCCCTGCGTGCTGTCACCCGCTACATGACCTGACGGACCCCCCCGCTCCCCCCTCGTCCTCCTCCTGCTGTGGGTGGGGGAGGGGAGGGGGGAGGGGGCTGGGAACCGGCTGGGAACCATTGTGAGGACTTTGTTGGGATGCTGCCTCCTGCGTGATGGATGTAGAGATATAGGGAGGGGGGAATGGGGAATCTGTGCCCCCTTATCTTGGGATGGGGGGGGGGTCTCTGAGTGCCCCCTCCCTGAGGGTTGGGTGAAGTGGGGCTGCTCTGTGTGTTGGGCGGGGGGTGCCCTGTGGAGCTGAGCCCCTTGCCCTGGGGTGACCTTAGCAATGATGCTGCTGTGCCCCCCCCCAGCCCCATCCTGATCCCCAGGAACTGTCCTCCTGCACGTGGACGGGAGGGAGCTGAGGGCACAGAGGTGTCGGTGCCCCACCCCCCCCCGCACCCCCCCACCTGCAGGGGTCGGCCCGAGCCCCCTGTGACTGAGGGCTGGAAGTGCCTCAAGCCCAGGCCCTGGGTGGGAGTGGGGTGGGGGCTGCAGCACCTGCCGTGCATTTCCCACCTCCCTGTGCCCCCCCAACCCCTACACCCCCCCGCTCTGTGCCACTGCAATGGGGAACTGGTTTTGCACAATGTTGCACCCCCGCCCCTCCCCCCTGTGCTGCTGGGCTGAGCTTTCACTCCCTCCCTCTGCTTCTCCGTGCCCCCACCTCCCCCTGGGTGCCCCATAGTGGTGGGGGTTGGGTGGGGGTTGCTGTCACCCATCAGCTCCTCTGGGTGCCACCCCCCCCCCCAAATTTGCACATGCAGTGCCCTCAGCTCTGCTTCCATGCACTGAGTTCTTGTATTAAGGACAAGGGGGGGTTGCCCCCCCCCCTGCTCCCCACTTTGTGGCAGTTGGGTTTCGTGCCAACTTCTCCTTGCCCTCCCCATCACTCCAAAGCGTGAGCTTGCTGCACGCAGCGTGTCAATGAATGGGGTGGGGGGGGGGGGGGGGAGGGGGCTCAGAGTGAGTCTGCAGCATTCAGCTTGCACCCCTCCACCTGCAGCACGAGGGACCCCCCCCAATGCCCCCCCACCCCCCCGCTGCACTTTATTGCACAGCACATTGCCCGGGGGGGGAGGGGGTACCCATGCCTTCCCCCTAAGCCCCCCATGTGCCTTTCCCCTCAGTGCGGGTCGCTGTGGGGAGCAGTGGGGATCCCCCCCCCCCCCCCCCCCTGTGCTGCAGCTCCACTGTAACTTATTTCTGGTTTTTGAGTGTACATTCTCCCGTGTGGGCCCAGAACCGACACTGGGACTTTCCTACGGATCTCGTCTGGAAAAGAAAATAAATTCTTTTCTTTTTTTTTTTTTAAATTGTGATTATTATTTTGGTGGCCCCCCTGAGATAGGGGGAGGGGGTCAGGGTGCAGCAGCACCCGGTGCTTATCAGCACCCAGCTGCCCCTGGGAGCTGCAGATAAGCAGACCCGGGGGGGGGGGGGGGGGGAGGAGCTGCATTGCTGGGGGTGCAGGGGAAACCCGGTGCCCCAAAAGATGGGGGGCTGCGTGCTGCTGGGGGTGCCCTGCTGGTTGGAGTGGGGGGGGGGGGGAGGTGAGCAATGGGGAACCCAAAGGGTGCGGGGGTCCTGAGGGACTGGGGCGATGGGAATGGGGTCCTGAGGGAATGGGGCTGCAGGATTGGGGGGGTCCTGAGGGATTGGGGTTATGGGAATGGGGGTCCCTGAGGGACTGGGGGTGCGGGGACGGGATCGCGGAGCGGTGGGGGCACGGGGCCGGGCTCGTGCCCGTGGCCGCGCAGTTCCGCGCTGAGTCACGGCCTCCAAATAATTCCCGGCGCTTTTCCAGCCCCGCAGACACCGACAGCTGCGGAGAAGGGTCAGTCCCCTCCAGTTTCCGTGATGGACCCCCACGGGGCGGCTGCCCCTCAGCCCAAGGGGGGGGAGCACACACCCTCCCCCCTCCCCATTTCTCTATTCCCGCACCCAAATAACTGCCCTCCAATTAAAGCAGAGTTTCTGGCCGGGTCGCTGCCGTGGGGTGGGACGCGGGTGCACGCGTGACATCGCGTTCGCAGCCGCTGCAATTGACCCGGAGCTGTGGAGGGGGGGTGGGGGGGTGGGAAGGGGGGTGGCACCCACGGGGAGCTGTTTAGGGGGGGGGGGGGGGGGGGGGGTTGGGTGTCACCACCCTCCGGGTCAAAATCAGCTCCATCAGCGGGCAGAGGGAGAGCTCTGCATGCTGCACGCACCCCAAAAATAAACGCTGGCATCGCCGGAGTGCTGGGGGGGGGGGAAGGGGAGGGGGGGGTGGGGGGGGGAGCTGCCCCCGCGCTGCTCCCGGCGGATCGCGGCTTTGCCGTGCCCGCAGCGACGCTCGCTGGATGCCGGCAGCAGAGCTGCACCCTGCCCCGCTGCGACCCACAGCCCCCCCCCGCCCACCCCCATAGCCCCCCACTCATCATCCCCGCACACCCGCAGCCTCCCTTATCCTCCCCCAAAGCCTCGAACCCCAGAACCCAACCCCCCGCCCCATAGCCCCCCTCCCACACCTCCCAACCCTCAAACCCCGCGTCCCAATTCCCCCAAACCCCCCATTCCCCATAACCCCACTCACCCCCCACTCCAGCCCCCTAACCCCTCCAGAACCCCCATACCCCCCGTCCACACCTCCTACCCCCTAAACCCCCCAAACCCCATACCCATGCTTGGAACCCACAGCCTCACCCACCCCAACCCCAACCTCCCAACCCCCACAGCCCCTTCCCGAGCCCCACTCCAAACCCCAACTGCCCCCAAACCGCCCCCCACCCCAAGAGGGCGGGGCCGAAAACCATTGGGGGGCGGGGCCTAAAAGGGGCGGGGCCTAGAGCTGGGCTGGAGCGGGACGCGCCCTTGGGGGCGTGGCCTAAACGCTAAGAGGCGTGGTCTACGTAGGGGCGTGGCCTAACACAAGGGCGTGTCTGTGGGCGTGGTCTACCTCAAGGGGCGTGGCCTAACACTAGGGCGTGGCCTATGGGCGTGGTCTAGCACAGAGGGGGCGTGGCCTAACCCCCGCACTCCTGGCGGACTACATCTCCCGGCATGCCCCGCGCGCAGCCCGGCTTCCGGCGGGGCCGGCCCTGGGGAGCGGCGGAGCTCAGCCGGCGGCCGCGGGCACAGGTGAGGGCGGTGCGGCCGTGTCCGCCCGCGCCGTGAGCGGAGCGGAGGGGCAGCGCGGGGCTCCGTGCGGCGGGGCCGGGACCCGGACCCCGCGGTGCCGCCTCCTTCCCGGTCGCGCTCGGCTCTCGGGCTGCGCTTTGTCCGCTCCGTCCCGCGGAGCTCTCCGTGGGTTCGGCCTTTTGTTTCGCTTCGTGCGGGGCTCGGTTCCACGCAGCTCTCGGGATGGGGACCCCGGGTCGCGCGGTGTCCCCGTCCCGCCGGGAGCTCCCGGTGCTCTTTGGACGCGCTCCTCCTCGGATCGCCTTAAAGAGCGGGCAGGACCCCCATCCCGTCCCGTCCCGTCCTCTCCACCCGTGCTGGGAGCGGCTGCGTGGATCCGTGTGAAGCGAAGGTGCCCGCGGCACTGCTGTGCCGTGAGCTTCCATCCCGCACTGCCGCGGGGCGGACACACTGCTTCTGTTCCCGTTGGGTCCCGCTGCGCTTCGGGGTGCGCTGGGGGGCCCTCAGATGGTGGTCAGTACTCCGTGAGGAGCTGTATGAAACCTGCGTTTGCTGGGGGGGCTGAAAAGCAAAGCCACTGGGATTTGTTCCCCTGGAAGGGTGCTTGCATGATGCTGGAGGAGGACAGCTAATTAGAGCAGAGTCGTTTTCCCTTAGATCTCTGATTAGAAGCAGGAGAGACGTGGCTTGTTCCCCGTGGGCTTCATCTACCTGGCGCTGGCAGCGTCCTGCTCACAGCTCAGCGAGGTCACGGCTTTCCTGATGGATTTAGTTCATAACCTTGCATTCCCAATCGGTTTTGAGCGTGGAGCCCCGTAATTATCAACCAAAAAAAACCCCACAAACCAACCCCAGAAGGCGGCCTCGCTCTCAGGCACATTGAAAGGCGATTTCCTCAGCTCAGCTGCACCATCTCAGAGCAATATCCACCTGTGGGGTGGGGGTGTCAGGTGAGTGCTGTCAGGCTGCCCGGGCTCGAGCAGTTTAGAACTCAGCTATGGCCCGAGGCCAGCTGCTTTTCTGTCACCTGCTCAGCACTCGGTGAGGACAGCTGATGGAGGGGGGATGCAGGGAAACTCGTACCTGCTAACTCAGCCTGACACCCAGCGTCGCGAGCAGAGGGTTTTTGCTGCTGTTCTGTTTTGCTTGTCTCATAAATTATGGCCTGTTTTCTTTTCTGATGACGGAGAGAGGTGCGTGGCTTGGAGAAGTCTGCTTGTACAGCCGGCCTGGGTCAGGGCTGGCTCCAGCCAGGCTGCAGTGAGGTGGGGAGAGATGGATGCAGGTTGGGAAAGCAGGAGGAGGGAGTGCTGCAGCTCCAGCACCCGATGCCTGTGATTACGTGAATCAGGATTACACACAGCAGGTGTTCCTGCAGGGAGCTGCTGGCAGAGGGGCTGCCGAGTCTGTGGCAGCTCAGCGTGGACGTGAGGGCTGTTGGCTTGTTTTACTGTGCTGCTTATCTAAGGAGCAGGATTCCTCGTGTGGGTGTGAGCCTTCCCGTTGCCAGGTAGGGCAGCAGCATCGTGTGGTCACACGTGGATGGTGCTGAGTCCTTCCAGCACTCCCTGCTGCTCGTCCTGGTGGGCTTTGGCTGCGTGCAGCCCCTTCTGTTGGTCGGTCTCTGTCTTCAGGAGTAATTACTTCAGAGGGCTGTGGTGCGTTGTGATTGCTGCCTGGCTGTGTCAAAGCATCCCCGTGGCAGGCAGCTTTGTTTGTTGCCCTTCTGCCTTTTGGGCTGCTTGCACAGAGCTGCTGAGAGCCAGGCCTGCCCCGGCTGCCCGCAGACCACGGGGTTGTGGGTCCCACGGGGTGGGAGGTGGGCTTTCATTGCCCGCTCTCGGGGCTATTGCTTCCTTTGTAGAAGAGCTGTTTCCTTCCTGCTGTGGAGCGTGTTCAAGCCAGCCAGGCTGGTGCTGGTGGTGCACCACTTCATTTTGAGATTCACCGCTGCTCTGCAGGGATGCCCAGGGCACGGAGTGCCTCGAGGAGATGGCAGGACGTGGTCTGCCTGGAGGAGAGGTGTGCTTTAGCAGGCTGTGAGTTTAGCTGGCCTGTGAGTGAGCTGGAGCAGCTCACAGCTGCTGTGTGGGCAGGCTGTGCTGTGCTCTGCATCCCGGCCCTGCAGCACAAAGCAGTGCTGGGAGCAGAGCTGTCCCGTGTGCCCATCTGTCCGTGCTGGAGGTGGGGGCTGCGCTTTGGAAGTGCTTTTAATTGTGCAGGGAGCAGGTGGCTTGCTGTGGCACGGCTCACAGAGCAGAGCTGTTTGTTCCCAGGGAATGGGAGCAATGAGGGGCAGAGGGAACTGGTAGAACTGGAATGCCAGGCTGTGAGCACTGGGGGGGGGTGCACAGAGCCCACTGGGTCAGCACTTGTTGGCATTGCGGGTTTTGCTCTTGAGTGCATTGGAGGGCTTTAAATAACAGTTAGGAAGTGGAGGCTTGAAATCATCCTGTGAATGTGAGGGAGGAAGCCCTGTTTTGCCCAGATCTCGGGTGCTGGGGAATCTCAGAGCAGCTCAGATGGAGGTGAGGCTGCGGGGTGGGAAGGGACAACAGAGCCCTGCTGGCCCAGTGTGGCTGCAGACGGTGTTCCCTGCAGCGCAGAGCTCTGCCCTTTGGGCTGTGGCTGTGCAGCACTACGTGCACTGGAGGAGCCCTGCGTGCAGAACGTTCCCTCCCTTTCCCTCGCACTGAGCAAGTGTTTGCTCATGGCCACGTGAGCAGGAAATTGAGGAACCAGGGCAGGATTGAAGCCAGCTGCTGCCGCCCTGGGCTGGCTGCGGCAGAGCTCGGGGACCCCACGGCTCTGCTTCCTTCTGAGCAAGGTGTTGGGGTGTGGTGGGGGTCCGGCTTCGGGCTGCCGTGTTGGAGCTGAGCTCTGTGGGCTTTGGCTGCCGGTGAGGGGCTCTTTGCTGCAGACGTGGAGGTGTGGGATGCAGAGGTCGGTGGTTAAGGCTGTGATAAAAGCCTCCTGCAGCTCGTTTCACCCCTCTTGGAGATGGGGGGGCTGTGTGGTCCCTCCAAGTAATCCTGTGTGCCCAATGGTGGCAGCTGGCCCTGGCTCTGGTGTTCTGCCTCCTGGGGCGGGCACAGAGCTGCCTCTGGAGTCTGAAAAAGTGAAGTGCTTTGCTTTATTTCTGGTTCCCGTGGATCGCTGTGGGTTGGGGTCCTGCTGGGGTTGGTTTCCCCATCCAGGAGCCTTCCTGTGTGGTGCTGCAGCTGTGGGCGGAGGGAACGGGGCCATCTGAAACTCATGCTGGCACTTATCAGAGGGCCGTGTGTGCCAAGCAGAGCAGCAGCACTGATAGCTGTGCTGGGGGAGGGGGGTCAGCAAACCTGCTCTCACGTCCAAGGACGCAGTAGTGGAGCAGAACAAAAAGGCTGAATTCAGAGCAGGGGAGGGCTCAGCAGAAACTCAGAGCTCACAGTGCTCGTTTTAAGGGTTTGCTGTTGGGTTCCCCCTCCCCCCCCCTCCCCCCGTATGTCTGGATTTTGGGGTGCTGGATGCGGCTCCAGGCAAGCACTGCGAGGTGAGCTGCCTGCCAGGCCTCTCCCTATCTCCCACGTGCTTCCCATTGCTGTGCTGATTAAGGTTAGGAGGTCTGGCTGTGCTGCAGAGGTCTGTGGCTATTTGGGGGTGCTGCAGTGCCGTGGTTTGTGGGGGTGGCAGTGGGTGCTTTGTGCTCTTGGCTGTCTCGATGCATTGACGTGCACTTTGGTGATGCATTGTCCTTCTGTGGATGACCAGAACTTCATTAGCACCCTGTTTTAATTCTATCAGCTGTAGCCCCCTGGCTTTGTTTTTGTTTTTGCTCGTCATCTTTTGGCTTGCTTGATCTCTGAGGTGAGTTATCTTGTTCAGTCCATCGTCCCAAGTCCACTCTGGCAGCGTTAGATCTCTGTGCCACCCACAGGCACAGAGCTGCCACGATGCAGGAGCACATCCACTGCTTTCGTGGGGGCCCTGTTGTCACAAGTGCTGCATCTGCAGCGAGGAGCTGCTGCTTCCCTTAGCTGCTCTGCTAGCATTTTTCCCACCTGCTTGTTGGAGCATGCCGTGCAAGCTGCATTGACAGCTGCCATTTGCAGCTCTCTCTCTGTGTTTGTCCCCTCCTGAGTGCTGAGCAGCTGCCCTGCCCACAGCAAGGGCATCTCAGCAGCTGCAGAGCTGCAGGTCGTGTCCTGGGTGGAGGCAGTGGGACTTGACGTGCTCTTTAAGGCACTGCTGTGGAGCAGAGGCTGAACTGGTGTGCTGCATCGCTGCTGTTTTCTGCACTGGCTGTTGTTGGCAAAATTGAACGTCTGGAAGGGTGGCAAGTGGGTTTGCTTTCGCTTCGTGGGTGCTTACAGTGTGGATCAGTGCTGGGCCGTGTTCCTTGGGCTGCTGGGTGTGTGTGAACGGCTCTGCCCTGTGGGGGAACAGCAGGTGTAGTTTGGGGATGTTGTAAGGACATCGTGGCTCTCCTCTGTGTGCTTTTCTCCTAAAGCAGTGGGAGAAGCAGCACGCTTTTGGCTTGCTACGTGAGAGCCCTGCTGTGCTGGTGGGCGTGTGTTGGGAATTGGGAACAGGAGGGAGGAGCTGGGGTGCAGGTGGTGATGCCCTGCTTCCACTGGGGGTGTCACAGCTGCATGACAGCTGGGAATAACAACGAGCCCCACACTGCTGGGTGGACTTGGAAGCATCTCTCCATCCTTTGAAAGATGCTGTTTGGCGTTGGAGCAGCCTGAGATCAGAACCAACGTGAGTGCAGCGTGGCACAGCTGATGAGCTTCAGTGTAAGAGCATCTGAGGGCTCCAGGCACGGGCTGCTGCAAATGGGGACATGAGGAAGCAGCAGAGGCCGGGTCCCAGCCCATGCTGTGCCTCTTGCAACTGGTTTACACCTGGCTCATTCTTCTGACCACTGCTGGAGCAGGGAGGAGGGCTGCAGCCCGGCCTTTGCTCCAGGTGCTGCTGCAGGGGTGGGCGGGCAGGGCTGGGCTGTGCCATGCCCCGGCTGCAGCATGCTCTGAGCTGTGAGAATAGTGCTGAGAACGCAGCGTGACCACACCACCTCGCCACGAGTTCAGAGCGGGGTCAGCGGAACGAGATGTAGATGGGTGCAGAAAGCTGCAAGGAAATGCAGAGAGCAGCGTTTGAAGTAGGCAGGCCAAGGTGTGGAGGACTGGGGGTGGCACGGCTGAGGGGTGCGAGCATCACCGTGCAGTGCCTGGAGCACGTGGCTCAGTGCAATTAAACTCACATCTGAGTGCTCAGACACGGGAATCCGATGGGCCTGCACACGGGCTGTGCTGTAAGCACCAAGTGGCATCCAGGTTTTCTCAGGTGTGGGGGGAGGGATCACCCGTTGCTTTGCTGAGATCTTTCCCAGCGAGGCAGGGACGTGTGTGCCCACTTGGCATCCTGCTGGGTGCTGCTCCCTCTGCTCTAACTCTTTCCTTCTCCTTCTGCCTGGAGCCAGCTCTCTGGGTTTAGCTTTTAGTTTTTTCGTGGCGGAGATGCTTCTAGCTGCTCTGTCTGCTGGTGACACATGTCCTTGGTGCACGCAGCAGTGCTGCCCTGAGCACATTGCCACCATCAGTATTCCAGGCACGAGCACGGCCCTGGCAATGTGCAGAGCTCAGTGCAGCCTGCACAGGAATGCCCTTGAAAGGCAAATTAAGCCAAACTCCCCGGTGGCTTTGGGGAGGATGAAGTAGGTTTTGAGGTGTCTGCTTTTGCTTCTCTTCTGCTTTCCCTTCCCAGAAGGCCTGAGCTGCAGGTACCCTGTGCTGTGGGGCTGCTGCTGAGGGGGGGTTGTGTGCAGGTGCCTGGAGATACGTGCAGCTCTCAGCCTTCAACGAGGAGCACTCACTGTCACTTCTGTGTATGCTGTCCTTGCTCACACGGCACTTGGAGCAGGCGTCACTGAGCACACGTGCTAAACCAGACCTCCAGCACACGCGTGTGTTCTATCAGTGCTCCCGGATTAAGGCAGAGGGGTTCTCGGAGTGTTTCTGAGCGACTTCAGGATGAGCTGCCTCTGAAATGAGCTCGCTGAGCTGCGGTTTCCAGCCGTGCTCTGAGCACTGGTGCCTTTGTGGAGGAGCTCTCCCTGTGTTGGAGTCCTGCAGCAGTGCCTGGCTGATCCATGCAGCATTTCCAAAGCACTGAGCGCGTTTCTGTCCGGATCCAGGCACGTCCCCATTTCCCCGGGCTCTGTTCCTCTCACACCTCATTTCAGAACTCTCCCCATGCAGCAGCCAGGCTCGGTGCTGAGATCCCAGTTCCTCCTTGTGGTCCCTCTCCCCAGCACGTTGTGCATTGCTGCTGTCATTGCTCTGGAAGGATGTGCTGTTCCTTTGCAGCACGCACAGATCCTGGTGGAGGTGCAGATGTGAAGGACTGATGCTTTGTCTCAGCTTTCCTTCCCATGCACTGTGTGGCAGAGGGACGGTGCCACTCTCTTGGCTTGGTTTTTTTTTTTTGGGGGGGGGGGGAGGATCTCTGCTCTGGGTGCTCTGCACAGCGCTGTTTGGTGCTGGTGAAGAAGTGAAATGTGGGCTTCGGTCACGCCTGGAATTCTTATCTGTGTGTCAATTGTGTTTCCTGTCCCCATAGGAATTGCTGAGGACGTTAGTGCACGGGAAGAATGGAAGAGAACGCTGGTGAGTGCTCTGATGCTGTGCCTGTTCCTTCTTCCTGGGGTAAGCACTGCAGTGAACCTCGTTATTTTCAACCTCACGCCTTTAATTAAGTGTAGATGATTAGCAAATGAGATGGTTTGGCGGCTGCATCAGCCGCAGCTCTGCTGTATGGATGGTGTGGACTGGAGCTGATGGGAGCTGTGTGCTGTACTCTGGAAGATCTCTTCTGAAATCTCCCTGCCCTGCAAACTGGAATTGGACTCTTGAATATCCCAGGCTCTTGAAAACAAGTAACATCCCCTTCCTTAGTAGGTAGGAGGTCAGGAACATTGAGCTGGTGTGATTGGAGGGCAGTGACAAGTCCGAATGAGGAATCTGCTCCTGGTAGCTCCCGATCTTGCTGTGTTTATTTCCCTGAGCTGCTCTGTCTGGCAGAGGATGTGGGGTTTTTAATTAAAATTTGGCTTTAAAGCTCTCGCTTCAGGCCCCGCTTACCACTCGCCCTGAGGCGAGCAAGCTCGTTCCTTTCAGCTTTAACCAAAGGATTTGGTTTCGTCTAAAACTAGCAGATTTTTGGCTCCAAGTGTTCTTGAATGAGCGTCCCAACCCCTCGCCTAAACTGGCTGTGGGAGGCACTGGATTTTCCACCACCGTTTTTTCCAGTACCACTGAGGTGGGGCTGCGCAGTGGGCAGCCGTGTCCACGAGCACTCACCTCACATCTCCGCACCACGATGACTCCAGACTCGCAGTGCAGTGCCCACAGAGGTCATTTCCAGACTCCTCCTGTGCAGTCAGGTGATGCCACCCTTGAAGCTCGAGAAGCGATGCGCGTGTCGGCAGCGGCGTGCTGCGCTCGGGGTGCCAGGTCTTGCCTTCGTGCAAAGCTGCTTGGCTGGAACCCAGCGGCCTGCTTGGACAGAGCTGAGTGTGCGTGCCTGGGGGCACATCAGGCTTATAATCCTGGTGGCAGGCACTGCTGCTGTGCCCTCTAATCGTTAGTGTGTAAGGTGCCCATTGAAGCGGCGGTGATGTCTCCCCTGCGGTTTGCTTGGGGCAGACTGATCCCGGGTGCAGCCTTCGTGGGGAGGTGGGAGTGGTGGCCGTGCAGATGGCAGCTTACTGCTCAGCCCTGGGGTGCAGGCAGCAGCAGGGCAAGTTGTTCCATCCCTCCAGCCTTCACAGCGTGGCTTTGAGCAGCACTGTGGGCTCTGCTTGTTCCCCAGGAGCCGGCCTCTGCTGGGGCAGCCCGTGGCTAGCTGTGTGTGTGTGTGTCACAAAGCTTCACGTCCCTCCTTGCTCCATGTCTTGGTGGGCTGGAGCCTGTTGAGCTGCCAGGAGCTCTGATTGCCGATGGGAGCAGTGCCCGTGGCCTGGGATGTGAAAGGCCTTACGTTCTGCCCCCATCTCATCCGCTGAAGTAGAACCACTTCAGCTGTGCGAGTTCAGGATGGAGAACCTGGACTCGGTCTTCCTGTGCACAGAACCCCTTCAGCTGACCACGAAGCTTTGTGTCCTCAGTGCTGGGAGCCGAGAGCCCCGTGCTCAAAGCAGGGTGAACAAACGGGTCTCTCATTGCTGTTTTTGTTTAATTACTTTGCTTTTAAGGACGCTCATTCTCCAGGTGCTGCTAAGCTCAGGACTCCGGGGTTGCTCCGGGCACTGGGGCTGGAGATGAGGTAAGGCAGAGCTGCGTGCAGGAGTTGAAGCCGTGCCCTTTGCTCCTGCAGAGCCCGATGCTTTTTGATGCTGTCCTTAACTTGGTTGTACATTAACTGCACCCCCAACGCTGCATGGCTGGCTTTTGTTTTAACCGCATTGGCGCGTGTTCAGAGCTGGTGTGCTTCGAATGGCCACTGGGACTGCACAGTCAAGCAGAAATCCTTTTTAGCTGTCAGGCTTCACTGGCCACAGTGGGTGGGGGAGCTCCTCTTGGCTGGATGCCTCGGCTAATTAAAAATGAAGTGCGCTGTTGTCTTCAGGCTTTAATTCGTGCTCGCCCCCAAGGACCGGTGGGAGCGCGGTCTCCAGGCGGCTGCAGGGAGGCTTCAGAGCTTGTTGGTGCACATTTCAGAGCAGGTACACAACATTTGCTCTCCACTCTACCCTGGGTTGTTTTTCCAAGCAGCAGCTTCTTGCAGGCCTCGACCCTGCACTTGGTTACCACGTGGTGGTGGTCCGGACCTGCGTGTGTTGCAGGCGGAGCAGCATCACATGGCTGCTCTGCTCTGCTCTGCTCTCGGATGGATGGAATGAGCAAAGTCGGGTTGTTTCACTGCAGGCAGTGCTGCTGATGGGCATCAGCATAGCTAGCACAGAGGTGTCCCACGTGGCAGCAGCTCGCGCTGGTTGGCCTGAGCCTCCTGCTGCTGGATGGTGCTGTGAGACCCATGGGGGACAGCAGGAAGGAAGTGGCAGGAGCTGAGAGCTGAGAGGAGGTGGCAGTGATTCGGGGTCGGTGTGAAGTCAGGGCACTGCCTGAGCTGTGCCACTAGCGGGGGGATGGAGATGGTGGGAGCAGTGTGTGGGTTCTAAATATACCCGTGGTGCAGGGCCGAGCTTCCCCAAGGTCCCGCTACACAGCTGTCTGCTGAACGGGACTGGCACTGCAGTGTCTCCCCCAGTTCAGATCCTTCCCGTGGCTGCAGGGGGCTGCAGCATCGCACTCTTATTTTCAGTGTGTGTATTTTTCACTGTCTCTCCCCGAGGCTGCTCCCCTCTCAGGGTGGCACGAGCTGTGTTTCAGCCCTTTTCTTCGTGGAAGTGGTGCAGTGGTGGTGCAGTGGCCTAACGAGGCTGAGAGCTACAGAACGAGCAGCTTGTGTGTCCAGCAGGGCCTGAGCCTTTCTCCGAGGGAGGCTTTGCTCTGGGGTCCTCCGGTGCTCCACTTACTGGTGGCACTGGGACAACCCTTTGGGCCCTCGTCCTCGGAGGTTGGCACCGTGGGGGACAACTGCCAAAGGAACTGGGAAACACGAGCAGCTCTTGCAGGCACTGTTCTAGAATAACACTTGGAGCCATAAGTTTGTGGGTGATGGAAGTGTATTCTGCAGCCGTTTCTTCGAGACTGACTTTCATCCCCTTCCTCTCCTGCTGTGCTACTTCTTTGCCAGTTCTTTTCCAACCGAAGGTAGGAAATACTCCTCGAGTTCTTAACCTCTGTGCAGACAAAGCAGCAGTTTGTTTTAGCATCTGTGCTGGCTGCTGGGCTGCGTGCCTCGTAAGGAAACCAGCACGATATGGATCTGCTGCTTTTGGACACTGGGGCTCCAAATACAGCGTGAGGAGAGGAAGGGGCTGGGAATGGGAGTGCTGCTGTGCCACCAGCGTTGCTCCTTGTTCCCTGCAGGATCTGTGGGTGAACAAATGGCAGCAGATGCTCCGATACTGGGGAAACTGCATGTGCAGATGGAGGTGCAGATCCCTTCTCGTTGGAAGCACCAGCCCTGCTGCTCCTTCGGGTAACGCCCTGCGGGGAGGGTTTGTCCTCCAGGAAGGCACGAGCCACGATTCCCTCATGAGATGCAGTGTGTTATGTATACAGCACTATAACTGCTTTGTGCAATACAATAGAAGAGCCAAAGTGGTCAAAGTGTCTGAGATTAAACGTTTAATTACGGCTGAAGTGTCCTATTCTGCAAACGAGCAAGAGAGGCAGAACCCGCCCGTGCCTGAGACACGCTTACCAGAGGGTTGTGCTGATCTCATCTGGGACCATTTGACTTTTAAACGAGGTGCAGCACTGGCTAACCTGCCTGAAAGCATCGCTGGAAGTAGGTGAGTGCACTTGGCAGGTCAGCAGAGCCCTCTGGGACACGATCCTGATGCTCTTTTGTTCTTCAGCTTGCAATTCCCAGGGTGTGTGGGGCCGTTCATGGGATGTCCACACTGCTCTGCCTCCCGTGGCTGCAGCACCCCATCACTGCAGCACCCCGTTCTGGGCTGTCCTGAAGCTGTGGGTGCAGGGTTCGTGCAGCTCGCTCTGCCTGGAGGGGAGCAGAGGCTCTCTGTGCTCTGATGGTGTGGGAATGGGATACATGGCTTGACAAGCTTTCAGGAGCCAGGTAGGGGTGGATGCTGGTGCTGAGTGAGAGGTGTTGCACCTGCTGCAGTGCTCAGATTGAGTTGAACAGTTTCCTTGTATCGAGAGATGAGGTCTTGTAGGACGTGTAATCAATCCGGGCCGACTCGCTGGGACGTGGCTCGGTAAGTAGGGCACTGCTGGAGGGTGGGGGCTCCCAGTCCTCCTCCTGAGCTCGGAGCTGAAGCTCACCTTGCCCTCTGCAGTGCTGTTTTCTGTAGTATACCACCACATTTCAGCAGTGGATCTCACTGGGGCTGGGGCTGGAGGAGTGGCCTGCCTGGAACCGGAGGTATGAGGGCTTGGTTTCAATGAAGCCGTGGCTGTTAGCATGTTTTGGGTCACACAGCAGTGGTGCCCGTGATGAATGGCAGGCCTGGCTTTGGGTGGGATGCCGTCACTAACACTGCTGCCCTCTCAAGTGGGGTTGGCTGAACAAAGCTGCTCTCGCCGCCGCGCTGGGAAGGAGCCCAGCTCTGATTTCTGGAGGTGGCTTTTGTCTCCTCAAACACTGAGCACAACTTGAAACCCAGCTTCTGGGGTGGCTTTGTGCAGGCCGTGATGGGCAGGCGATAACCGCGGGTTAATGGGTGCGAGGAGAGCATGGGAAAAGCAGCCCTCCATCCTGGCCGTGCCTTGCCTGCTTTCTAGAGGACTTGCCAGCTGGGTTATGGGGACGTTTCATTCCTCTGCACGTTACAAACGATGAGTGCCTGAGCTCCGTTCTGCCTCCTGCAGATGGCACGGCGCTGCAGCCCCGGTGGGTCCTGGTGCTCGGGGCGGGTCTGGGTTTGTGCCTGGGGGGGTAGTGCAGCGTTATTGGGGTAGTGAGGCCGTTTCCTTGCGGCGTCGCTGTCCTTCTGTCCCATGCGTTAGGTTACACGAGGCGTTGCCATCGCCAGCACGCAGAGCGATCAACGGAGGGATGCGTGGAGATGGAGATGGGGCAGTTTGTTTCTAAAGTCACGAAGGAGGCCGGAATCCGTGCTAAGCTCTGCGCCCGAGGCAGTGCTTCACTCGGGACGTCTTCGTGGGGGATGAACGCGGCTGATCGCAGCGAAGCGCGTGGGTCCTCCGGCGTTGCGTGGGAGCGAGGAGGGAACGGCGGCGCCGGGTGGGGTGCAGTGCCGCCGCGCGGCCGCCAGGGGGAGACCGTGAGTCGGGCGGGGGGCGGCCCGCGGAGCTCCGGGCGATATTTGGGGCAATAATGGGGGAAAATAATGGGGGAAATGGGGCTGCGAGGAGCTGGGGGGGGGTCGGAAATAATAAGGGGAGGCTTTAAGTGACGCAGCACGTGCCGCCTGGTGGGGAACGCAGCAGCTGGCTCGGCGTGAGCGCTGCGTGTTGAAGGGGTTAAGTTGCATTTCGCTTTGGGGAAGGATGGCAAATCTCTCGAAGTAATTAAGTTAAGATGCCGATGCTAATGAACGGCTTTCAAAGCTGGGGCTGTCTGGGGGGGGGGGTCGGTGGGAATCCCCCCTTGAGTCGATGGCAGCGGGGCCTAAGGAGCGATGCTGCAATTATTAGTGTGGAATGATGTTGAACACGAAGCTAATCCCGTTATCTTGCAAATATTGAGGAAGCTGCTTGCTCGGGATACCTCTGTAATGGGATTACTGCCGTGAGCCTGGCACCCCTGACATTCCCTGTCTGCTTGGGGCTTTGCTGTTTTTCATTTTCCTGCTCGGGGTGAAGCACTGATCGGCACTGATCAGCCCTCCCGTGGGTGCTTTGCTGGGGGAGTGGGGTGCTGCAGTATTTCTTTTGTGTGTGTGGGGGGGGGGGAAGCCCCTTTGAAGACCAGCATCCTCACAAAGCCATTCTCTCCTCCTCAGAGAAGGTCCCTCAAGCTCATCTTTAAGAGGGCTGGAGGACGAGGATGGAGCAAGGCTTCTGTCTGCTGTGCCTTCCTGGCAATGAGTTCAGCGAGTTCTGTCCCTGGGCTGCCGTGTCACAGCATGAGAAGGACACACTGGGGCAGGGCACGAGGATGGAGCACCTCTGCTATGGGGAACGGCTGTGGGGGATGGGGTGTTCTGGGCTCCAGATACCAGTGGGGTCTTCAGAAGGGTCGTCCTGGGGGTCAGAAGAGCTCAAGAACCACGGTGATTTGGCAGCGAGGAGATGAAGGCCCTAATGAGTAAGCTTGTGTGGCTTGGCTGTGAGCTTGCTAGCTCACATACCTGGGATAGCAGCGTGCTGTAACTCTTATGCTGCACAAATGGTCCAAGGTGAGCAGATATTTGCAGGCTCGTGGCTCAGGCTGTAGCAGAGGCGGTCCCAGTGGGCAGACCTTTATCCGTGTGTCCCACCAGCAGTGCTGCCTGCAGCTGTGCGGAGCAGGAGTGCTGTTTGGTGGTGTCAGGTAGGGATTTTGGGGGTTGTTTTGCTGCCCCCCAGGAGCAGCATTGAGGTGGAGGAATTGGCTGTGGGTGTGGGAGAAGTGAGGGGTCCTGCTTGCAGTGGGGCAGCAACCTCGGGGAGAACTTGCTGCCAGGTGATGACGAGCTGTGCCTCGCAGATTGTTGGTATTATCTCATCTTGGGCCGTTTCCTTTAATTATATGAAATGTCCTTGACACTGTAAACAATTGCCGTGGCATTGTCTCCACAGCACCGTGAGTCAAAGATGACGCATGAGCGGCGTTGGGTTGGGGACCGGAGCTGGACATGGTGTGTGACATGAGCCGTGCATGCCACGCTCACGGCAGCTCCGTGCTGACAGAAAGCAGAGGACGTGGGGCCGGGCTGCTGGGGGCACGCCGAGCTCACATCCAGCTCTGGGATGCTCTGGGCTGTTTCACTGCCCTCTCCCATCAAGCAGGTTCAGAAGGGGTGAGGAAGGGGATGACCCAGGGGATGATCCACGTCTCCTGCTGGCAGCAGAGCGTTGCTTGGCACGTGGAGCCCGATGGGGCTGAGCTCCCCGAGCGCTGTCTGGGTGCTGAGATAGAGAAGGGAGCTTGCATGGACGTGAATCGCAAAGTGGACGAACTGGAATGGTTCCTCGTGGAGCTGGCTTTCTTGTATTGAGCAAATATTTGTTCGCGTCGTTTCAGGAGGCCAGGCCTGCCGCTACCTGCAGGCGGTTCATGAAGGCGCACCGTGCCTGGAGGAAGCTCCTGGGCCCGAAGTTGGCTCATGCACCTCGAGCAGCACTTAGAGAGAGATGCATGAGCTCTGAGCTGCATGGGTGCGAGGGAGAAAGAAAGTAATGTGTGTTTTTTCTCGTTGGCTTGAAGGGACCGAAGCCAAATCTGTCTGCCGTTCCCTTCGGTTCCTACACCGTGGCAGGAAACTTGCTTTTTTCTTCCAAATGTATCTGCTCGAGATGATCAGAAGCTGAGATTGTGTGCCAAACTCGCCTTGCATTTTAATGAGGAGTTTCTGGCCCGGTCGATAATTAGGGCAGAGCAGGTGCTGTGGGAGCTGGGTGTTCCCCAGAAGCAGAACCATGGTGCTTTTGTGAGCCTCCCCGGGCTGAGCCGAGCGAGGGGAGGTGGGATGCCCTGGCAGCCTCTGCCTACTGCGCTAATGGGGAAAAAATGTGACTTCAGAGCGTGGCTGGAGGTGCTGAAGGGTAATTGGGCTCCTCGGTGCCCGCAGGAGGAGGACGTGCTGACACGTGGTGCTGCAGGGTGGGTTCTGGGGATGAGGAGTGAGTGTGTTTGCTGAGACTTCTACCAAACGTTGAAAGGAGGAAAGGAAGCTGGCGGTGATCCTCCCGCCCTGCTGGCACGTGGGTAGAGAGGGGCTTGCAGCTCAAGGTACACTTCATCTGCGAGGTCCAGGGGTAGAGGAGAGCTCTGGGACTGTGAGTCTTGTGCTGAATGCGAGCAGAGCTCACTGCTGCTGGTTGCTTGCAGCCTGCAGTGCTTCTCAGGGTCTGTCCTGCAAGTGGAGGACTGACCCTCTGCCGGAGTATGTGTGTGTGCTTCCAGTGCTGCCTGAGGTGATGTTGGGTTGGTAGGTTCTTCTCTGAGTCTCTTTGTTTCTGTTGTCTAAGGGAGAGTGTTGTTTTAAATGGGTGAAATAGGCGTGAATGGGTGAAATAGAAGTGCTGCTTCTTCCCTCAGCGACGGAATAATTAATAGGATGTTCTCCGTGTCTTTGCTTAACGTTTTCCTGGTGATGTAGCTGGAAGTGACAGATGGGCATCTCGCCTCCGAGTGCTTCGCTGCTGGCAATGCGCTGTTGCTTTGATGCCTGATGCTCTGCTGGAACGTGTCCTGTATCTGCGCTTCCTTTGGCTCTGCCCGGTGCTTCTGTTAGCGCTGCTTCAAGGTGCTCCAAAAAGTCCTCTGTTGGCTTTGGAGGTTCCCTCGCCAAAGGACGGCTGTGAATCACCGCAGCCCTCGGGTTAGCCGGGATGGGACCGAATCTTTAATTTTCAGGGTTACATTCCTTAGTGTTCCCTCGCCTGTAAACAGGAAAATATTTAGCATATGTGGTAAGTAATTAGGGCGAATGGTGAGGAGGCACTGAAGGTGTGTTCCCATTGAAAGTCCCACTTCTTCCGTTGGCAAACAGGGCTGGGGGATGCTCTGACCTCCCATCCTTGGCCTGGACCCATCACACAGCGTTACCCTGTGACGTCTGGGTGCTCCTTTTGTTCCTCTGCACCACTTTCCAGCGGGGCTGCTCCCTCTGCAGCATGAGGATGACCACGCTGAGCCCAGCTCCACTCCTGGGCGGTGTAGGACCACGTTGGCCACGGGATGCTGACACCCGCAGCACGGAGCACATGGATCAGGATGCTCCTTGGCCTGGCAGCCCTATCACTGACCCACCGGTGGGGACGAGGGGATGGGAATGCTCTGCGACATGGGAGTTTCCCACTTGGAAGAGTTGCAGGAAGCACGGAGGGAAACACGTGGCTCGGCAGCGCTTACCTCAGCGCTCCGTCCCATCCGAAGCAGCGCGCGTTCATCAAAGTGTGCGGGACCTGAACAATGCGGTGCCAGCTGGCTTATAAATAAACTTGCTTCCGTTTCCACGTCGGCACCGGGCTGGCCTTCGTACCACGAGAGGGGAAAGGAAGAGCGTCACGTTGTTGGCTTGCGACCTTTGAGCCCGAGCAGCCGGCGTCCGAAGCGTCAGCCCGCATCTCCTTCTGAGGCAGCCCAGAATTGCTCCCCTCTGCGGGCAGCTTTGTGTTGTCTTCACACTCTTCCTCCTTCTGCCAATCTGCCGAGCTTGGCTGGTGAGCAGATTGAGATGAAGGACGTCCAGAGTTGGTTGCCTCCTCCTCTCCTCCCTTCAGCTCCCGTGGGCACTGGGACTTCCCGTTGGTATTTGGGGCTTCCTGCAGTGACTGCTGATGGGCTGGGAAGGAAAACGCCCGGTATCGCTGGGCTCCGTCTGCAGGGACGGGATAACGCAACAGCCCTTCGTGCACCCGTGGCTGAATCATGGAACCTGAGTCACTGGAGATGAATGCGGCGTTTCACGTTGGTGCGAACTGAAATGTGAACAACAGTGTCGCTATTAGAGCAGCTAATAATACTTGTGCTCGTTACGGGTTTCATTAGGTCCTTAAAGTGAAACAATCCAGAAGAGTTCCTCCTGCGGTGTGTGTGAACAGGGCAGGAGCGCTCCGGTGCTGGGTCTTAATGGGATGCTGCTCTGGATGGAGAGGAAATGAAACTCTGCTGCCTTTGTCCCTGTGGGGGAGCAGCAGGCGGCCCCCACGCCGCAGGAGTCCTCGTTAAAAGCTGACGTTGCTTTTGGGTCAGATTCCTGCTGTTCTGTGCTGTGTCCTCCTCCTCCTCGTGTTCTTCCCCCTGAAAGAAGAGTCACAGCTGCTATTCCTCAATCACCTGACGTCCAAACCATCTGATTCTGTAGATCTCTGCCCCTTGAGCAGCACGGCTCTGCAGATATCAGCGTGGTGTCACCGATGGTTCTTGGGACCCCATCAGTGATGCAGAAGTGGTTTGCTGCGTGCTTCTGGATGCTCACAGCCCTGAGAGTAACTGAGGCACTGTCTCTGCAGCCGTGCCAGCTTGTGGGCTGCCCCAGGGTGGGCTGCTGCTGCTGTGCAGGCTCAGAGAAGGCTCCCAGCTTCTGATCTCTGAACTTCATGGACCTTCTTCAGCCACCTCCGGGTTTAAATGACCTTAAAATGGCTTTTTTTTCTTTGTGTCAAAGCAGAGAGCCTTGAGACAAGGTGGGATCCATCTGTCTTCGTCCTGCTGTGGCAGGCCGGGAGCACTGCTGCCATCTGAGCACAGGGATGGGTTTGGTGGTGGGTGGGTGCGAAGAGCAGCCACGCTGGGAACATCGCTTCTGCTCCACATGAGGGAGGAGAGGAATTTGCTGATCCACCCACTGCGTGTCCGCCGTCCATCGCTCCTCCACCTGCTGCCACTGCCCCACTGTGCTGCTGGAGGTGTGGGGCACTGCTGCTTCCACCCCGCATGTGGGTCAGGTGCTCCTTTGGGTTACTCAGCTGAGATCCTAACAAAAAAACTTAGAAAGAATCCTAGTGGATATGCTTAAACTCTGCTGTGGTGCAGAGGGATGGGGATGCTCGCAGCTGTGGCACAATAAAAAGGAAAAAAAGAGTTTCTTTTTAATAAGATCAGTTCTCCTTTGCGGAATTCGAAGTGGATGCCCTCTCTGCTCCTGCCTTCTTCACAGCAACTTTAGCAGAGAGAGGAATTGTCACTGAAGTGGATCTTATTGCACGTCTGCCTTGATGTGTGTCAGCTCCGACGCTCCTTTTGAGATCCCCTTTAATCTCAGGGCAGCGCAGCTCAGAGCACGGCGCTTCCTCTCTTGGGATGGTGCGGTTTGGGTTCGGGTTTGTGCTGAGGTGAAGCCCCAGCTCTCTCCGGCGGTGAGGAAGGAGCGAGGGGTGTTGATGCTTCGTGTTGTGCAGCTAAGTGGCTGGAGCGTGGCTGTCTCCTCCCCTTCCTGAGCTTCAGCCCCAGCCAGCGCAGCTCTGGAATGACAGGCATTCCTGCGCCAGGGGAGCTGGCATGGGCGCCTATTTATGAGAATCAAGTGCCTGGGGAACGGGGAGCGGGACCCGCGTGGCCCACGGGCCGCCCCGCAGCCTCCACTCCGGTAGCTCCGCTCACACTGTGCCGGACCCCACGTTCCCGGGTGCGGAGTGATCCATTCGGAGGACCCTGGTGCTCTCTCGGGGTTTGGATTTGTTCCTCTCTCCTCCCGCCGCGTCCCGGAGAGCTTCTTCGGAAGGGATCTCATGGGGCAGCCGCGCTTTTCGAGACCGGTCCATCCAGCTGCTGTGGGTGAGTAATGGAGGGCGAGGGGATGGCGGAGCCGTGGGGCAGGCTGCAGGTGGGACAGGGAACACAGGGCTGAGACACAGAGCTGGGGAGAGCCCGCAGCGACAGCTCCGCTTCCTTCCGTTCTGTTCCCTAGTGCTGGGCTGCGGGCAGCGTTTTTGGGATCGCTTGTCCCTTACCTGCACGATCAGGTCAGGGTTTGCTGCGGTGAAACTCCTCCGGTGTTGCGCTCAGAATCAGCCCGAGTGGACTCCCCAGGGCTGCCTCCTTCGGTGTGAGCTCTCCCGGCGCTTGGGGGGCAGCTGCAGCAGAGCTGGGGGTGAAGGGCCTCCGCAGCCCCCCGCCTGCCTGCTGCTCTCTGCATCTCAGAGTTTGATGGGATGGGATTTGGTGGTCAGGGAGAGCTGACCGCTGCCGGGTGCCCGTCAGCATCGCTGCTGTTCCTGGGGCTGTGATGCACAGAATTGAGGGCGATGCTGTCAGCTCCTCGTGCTGAGCTGCTTGCTCTCTCTCATCTCTAACCTGGAATTTGCTGATCTGTACAGAATACAGCCCCCCCCCCTCCTCCAAGGGAGTAATATTTTCTTCTTCTCTTTCACTTCTGTAACTTTGAGCCTCCCGAGTACTGTTAGGGCTCAGATGGAACCGGTGGCTTTTCTTTGCCACCCCCGGGCTGCTCCGGGCGGTCATGTTCAAGAGCTGCTAAAAATAAGTGGTGCTGAGGGAGAGTGGATGGGAGAAATAGGACTTCAGCCTCCTCCGTACCGTAGCCGCGAGCAGCATCCCCTCGGCTCTGGGGGCCATTAGGAGCCCCATCAGCTCTTTTTCCCACCCCGAGCAGTGAAGGTGTTGGTAATTCTCTGGAAGGGGCTCTCCTGGGGTAGGACCGTGGGCTGTGGGTTCTGCTGCTGCTCATAGGTCACCCCAGGCTGCTCCTCGCAGTGCTGCTGGCAGAGCTCCTGCTGAGTCAATTGTGAGAGCAAGGAGATGGTTCCTGTGGCAGGATGCTGCTGGAAAGAAAGGTGATCAGCAGTGCCCCAGCCCTCAGCCCGGGCCTCGCTGACCCTTCAGGGAGGATTGTGCCACTTTGAAGTGAGCAGCTTCCCCCCGGGGCGTTCGGGAATGTCCTATGTATTGTCAGCATTTGGGAAGCAGTGCTTTGGTTTCCTCCCGTCCTTCAGCCGTGCTTTGTTTGGGTCTCTAAGTCGGAACTTGAAGTGATTTTTGAGCTCCTGTCGTGGTGTGCCAGCCCAGAACAACGCAAACTCCTCCCTGGCCGTGCTGCCTCGTGGCGGTGCGTGGTTTGAAAACTCAGCAGGACCCTCTCTGCAGCGTACTGCCCTGCAGTGCAGCTTGGTTCCTGGAGCTCTGAGCTGGTTGATACCATGTCGTGATGCCACGCTCAGCTCTGCACTGTACCAAAGGGTCTTTTGGGGCTCCATTTGAAAGGTGAGGGTGAGCTGAGCCTGCTTGTGGTGGCTCCTCCTGCATGGGACGGCAGTGAGGCCGTTAGAGCATCATCCAGAGGGTGGTGTTTCCTAAAGCCCCCATCGCTGCTTGCTGCCCATGTCCACTGTGAACAAGCAGAACATTTCCAGCTGCCCCACAGATCACAGCATGTCGCAGCCCACCTGCAGGGCTCCAGCTGCTCCCACTGACACAGCTTCCCAGGAAAGGTGTTGCAGCACGGCGGCCTTGCACAACAGCTCACACCTAGCTCGGGGTGCAGCGGGGGAAGAGCTTTTCTGCGATGGTGTTTTGGTTACAGGAGTGGAGCACGAATGTGTGGCTGCCTACAAGGGGGGGTTGGCAGAGCGGGCGGCTCTCAGACCCTTTTGTGCACGAGGAGAGCTGTGTCCCTCCTTGTTGGCACAGCCATGGGTTGCAGGAAGAGGCAGAAAGCCGCATCAGTGCCAGTTTTGTGATGGATCCCGAGCTGACTTCACTCTCAGCGTTTGTGTGAATGTGGATCCGCTGTTTGGACAGCTCCCATTCACCTGCTGGTTTTGGTGCGGGAGGATGTGGGCAGGTTGTTTCCAGAGAGGTGGGACGCAGCCCCCTCTGCAGACACACTGGTCTCGGGGGCTGTGTGCTAGGCATGGGCTGGAGCAGCTTGGGAGGGGACCCCCATGGAGCACCCACCCCACCCGGCACCCCCTGTGGCTCAGAGCAGTTTCCAGTCCCCTCCTCTTGCTCCCCAGTAGCCCAGGGCCTGATGCACTGCAGGGCACCACCACAGCAAACTTTACTGCGAGGTTTTCCTGTGCCATGGACCTGTGCAGGATGGGGGTGCCTGGGGGGCTTCCCCAGCTCCAGGGCTGTGTTCCTGCAGGGGGCACTTCCCCATAGCTTTTGCAGGAAGGCCCTCCTATTTGCAGGAGGGCACAGGGGCACACTGAGACCCACATGCTGGAAAGCTCTTGACCTTCTACTGAGGCCTCCACCAGCTTCACCCAGGCTTCCAAGACCTCGTTTAACCTTTGTAAGAAATTTAGAACAGGTTTACCAGCGTGGGACGGCAGGGGGGCCGGTTCCTGCAGCCTGGGTGCAGGGCAGGGCCGGGCCCCCCACGTCCCTTTGCAGATCGTGGTGGAAATTTGAGCTGGAAATGGACTGTGGTTGGCACAAAAGTCCTTTTCCAGGGCACTGTCATGAGCAATCGCTGAACAATGAGGGTATTTAAAACGCAGATCTCTAAAAGCACACCTACAGCAGCTGATCCGCCTGCTAATTAGCAGCGAATGTTAATTCGTAATTGCATCATAACAGACTATTTTAAACGCCCGTTTCTGCCTGGTAATTAAGGGATGGTGGAAGGAAGAGGGGAAGGGGTGGTGGGTTGCGGGCACTCCTGGCAGCAGCCTGGCCCTGGCACCAGGCACAGTGTGTCCCTGTGGTGTAGGGGGATCGTTTGGGGGCATTGGTGGTGGTCGCACTGTGTGCTGGGTTTCAGTGCTCAGGGTTTGAGGATGCTGGAAATGATGCGTTGTGTTCTTACACCATTGGAGGGTCCGTCCTTCTGCTCCTCCTGCACCAGCTCTGGAAGTCGTTTTTCCCCTCCAGTCCGCACAGCAGTGGATCCCTTCCTTGCCAGCCTGCATCCTGGGCTGGATTTCCTCTTCTGCTCCATCATTTGGTTCAATACTGTGCTGCTCACACGGGATCTGGATCCCAATGCTGAAATTCCCTCTGGTTTTCCTTGCTCCACTCCTGTGTTCTGTGTCCTCATTTCAGCCGTGCTCGGGGTGAGGTGCCGGAGCACAGGGTGCACAGGGTCTGCTCCAGGGCCCCAGCATCCCACGCTGGGCAGAGCTGCACATAGGGCTCCAGCAAACGTCAGTGTTGGGGCTTTCCCAGTTCCTTTCCTGACCTCGGCCTGCTCTTCCCCGTGCTGACAGGGAGCGCATCGGAGCCATGGTGGATATTTATGTGATATAACAGATCCATTTCTAGCTCTTTGTCCCGCATGCAGCATGGCTTTCCTCTAGAATTCCTTTCCCAATCTCTTAGCCCCGGGAGAAGGGATTCTTGGCTGACCTTGCTACGTGGCCTGGGGGGTGTTGTCTTTTCTGCAGCATGCTGTGCAGGCTTTGCCTGAGACCGACTGAAAGGGCTTTTGTGATCCCGGAAGGCTTGCAAACTGCACAGCATTTGGCTGGAAGGCTCCAAAATGAGATGCACAAGTGCAGTCGATCCCAGTCTGTTCTCCACACCACGAGTCCTCCTGGATGGAACGTGGTGCTCCCGCAGTGCTGAAGCCGTGTGGTTCTCACTCTGCAAGCTGAGGCCACTGGCTGGCTTTGCTTTGCTTGCGTGCTCTGTGATGTTTGCTGCAGGCAGCACTGGGTTCTGCTGATCGCAAGCGGTCCCTAACGGTGCATCAAAAACCCCATTAACATCTGCCAACTTAGGGTTTCGTGCTCTGGTTCTGCTTTGTGAGCTGTTTCTTTAGGAGCTTTCTGCTGCAGCCGGTTGGGCTTTGTCTTTGCGTGAGTCCCTTCCCGCCTGTGTGTCCTTCTCGTGGTGTTCTCCAGAGACCTCGAGCTCCGTAGGTGGAGCACGGGCTGCATTGTGCTGCTTTCCTGTGGAGCTGTTGCTCTTGGCCACTGGTTGTTTCTAGAGGAAAAAGCAGCCGGGCTCAGTCCCAGCACCCACAGCTGGTGCAGTGGGGCTGGCAGCTTTGCTGTGTGCAGATGGAGATGGGCTCTGCAGCCCTCGAGGTATCCATGCTCAGGTCATTCCGTGTGTCTTGCGCTGTGTTTGCAACGCAGCAAAGCGATGCGTGCTCCTGGGGCGAAGCTGTCACGCTGCTGCTCATTGAGCCCTCAGTTCATTAGGAGGCCGCCTGTCAGTCACCCTGAGCAGTGTTAACTTGGGAAACCCCCCTCGTCTCCCCGAGCTAACACCAATCGCTGATAATGGAGCCTCCTCGCTGCCTTCTTTGCATGCACAGGGGGTGGGACATGGTCTGCAGCACCGGGCTAACTGCTGTGCTCCTCTCCCTGCAGCTGAAGAGGTGGATCACCCCCCGAGCGATGCGGGCATGGGGGTGGACGTTCTGGAATCGGGTGACACCACGCCTCCCACCAAGAGGAAAAGCAAGTTCTCGGGCTTCGGCAAGATCTTCAAACCTTGGAAGTGGAGGAAAAAGAAAAGCAGCGACAAATTTAAAGAGACTTCGGAAGGTAAAGGAGGGGCTGGGGGGGTCCCTTCCTGAGCCTGGGAGATTTGCAGCTAGCGAGGGGGCCTGAGGGCTGGCACGTGTGAGAACTGAGCAGGAATTGGTGGTGGGCCGACACCTGCAATCTCTCCAGAACACCTTGCCATGGAGCCGTAGTTTCAGACAAACAAATTCCTTCCTGGAAGGAACCTCCCCGTGCTGCTGCAGGGAGGGAGGGATTGCTCAGGCCTGAGCGCGCAGTCCCTCCGCCCTCTCATTAGTCTGTGCCATACAATGAAATCTGAATCCTTTTTATTTCCTCTGGAGGACCGATCCCTTAAAAAAAAAAAAAAAGCAACAAAACAAACGTATCTTCTTGAACTTCTATCCTACCCTGTTTTCTGAGTGCTTTATTTTTTTTCTTTTCTTCAATTTAATATCAGTTTTAGAGCGAAAGATTTCTATGCGAAAGCCGAGAGAGGAGCTGGTAAAAAGAGGGGTTCTGTTGGAAGACCCTGAGCAGGGTGAGTCTGCCAATGAACTTATCCTCACCTGTCTGTGTTCTGTGTAGCTCACCTTCCTCTGGCAAAACGTCCGTCTTCCCCTTTTCAAGATGCTCTCTTCCTCTTCTGCCTCTCCTGGTAAGGAAGGCAGTGTGCTCAGTTAGGATGAGGGCAGGGCCACCCCATGTGTCCCCCCATCCTGTCCCTCTCGTGCCTGTCCTGCTCCAGCCGCCCTGTCCTGTCCTGCCAAGCCCCTCACACCCTCTCTGGTTTGTTCTGACCGTGCTCCAAGCTGTGCTCTGTCCATCACGGGAGAGGCAAACCTCAGAGTTCAGGTTTGAAGACTCCGGGCTTGGAAAAAAGAAACCAGCCGAGGCCTTTGTGCTGCCTGGGCAGGGGAGTTTCCTCCGGGAGCTGAAGATGGGAACCTTCGTGGTACGGTGTTGCAGTTGATCACAGCAAAGCCTTCCCTGCTTGCTGTCATCCTTGATGGCTCAGCTGGGGCCACGCTGTCAGAATAACTGATCTGCTCAGGCTCTGCCCACCTGGCTGTGCTGGGGGGCTGGCACTGCTCCGGTGGCAGCGCGGTCTCTGGTGCAGGGCAGTGTATCACTACCTCGAAAGCCGTGCTGCAGAGTTAACCTCACCCTAATGTTAGGGTTCTTCTAAGGAAGATACAAAGGGGAAGTGAAAAAGTGGTTTGCAGTCCAAGCCACTGAATGCTGGAGTTTAAAACTAACGGGGTTGCTTGCAGCTGCCCTGTAATAAAAGCCATCTTCAGCAACCCGAGGGTGTAAGTGATGGGCTGCAGGAAGGACTCGCTGTGGTGCAAATGCGTGTGAGGTCACTGGGTGAAACTGGAAGAGAGATCAAAGGCTCTGTGCAACAAACTTCCAACCAGGTGGTGGAGGAGAGGTCTTCCAAACTGTGAGGGTGTAACAGAAGCATGGCTGCCGGGGGGGGGGGGAGGTTACTTTCTTTTTTCAGTCACCTGATCGGGCTTAAGAAACAGAAGATGATTATAATCTGAATAAAGTACAAACCCAAGGTATGAGGGAGCAGTCAATATTGTCAGGAGGGTTAGATTAGAAGGTGCGTTATTTTAGTCCCTTGCTTCCATGGTTTTAAGACACTGGGGCAGTCATAAGCTGGCGGAGGTGGGTTATTCTATTTGCAGTTTTAAAACCTGCTTTTATGAGGTCAGTTAATTTTCTTAGGCAAGTTGGTAGTGGAAAAAAAAAAAATCGAGAACCCTTTGGGGAGCAGTGAGCAGGGAGGGAAGGAAGAGGGGCAGCATAACTGGGAGAGGAGACCTGCACTGCTGGTCCTGAGCTTGGTGGTGGCCCGGAACTGGAGTCCAGAGTGAAATGGTGTGAGAAGGGCAGCAGGAACACCCTGCTCTGCCAGAGAAGGCATGCCAGGTGTGAATGACTAAGGGGAAGCAAGATCATGCTGGTCTGCCTCCCCTGCTGAAAGCTTCAGCTTGCCAGAGGCGATTGCTGCTATAAAAAGCTGCAGCTCATCGCTTGAGTTTCAGCTCTGGCTGGGGAGGAAACTCCCTCTTGCTGCTGTCTGTGCTTCCTGCATTTCAGGGCAGAGCAACTCTCTGTCTCCTCACAGGAGCCAACACTGGTTTTTTGCAGAAAAGAAAACGTGGAAAGCTCTCAGCTTGGTGTCTTTGTGTTCAGCTTCTGCACAGCACCTTGGCAAGGGGAGGGAGAGGAGGTCTGTAGAATAGATCAGAAGTTGGAGCAACAGGACGTGCTGGGTCTGGCAGCTGGCAGGCACTTAATGCTGAACAGTAATTGAGAGATGGCAGCTGAAAATGCCCAGGATCTTTAACCAAACTGATTTTTGACTCATTTTCTTGAGAAGGAAAGCAGTCACAGAGTTGCAGAATCACCAAGGTCAGAAAAGATCTCTGAGATCAACCAACCAACCACCCACCTACCAGCAGTATTTCCCCACTAACCCACGTTCCTCAGTACAACACCCAAACAGGCAGCTGACAGTCAGAACAGGCACTGCCCCACTACAGCAATAGAGCATAGAGAAAAATGTGATCTTCGTGCTGAATTCAGGGTTGGAATCGTAAGCAAAATACAGGTGCTTCAACTAACACTAAGGCACTGTCAGCATCTGCTGCTTCAGGTGCAGTAGGTGACCTGGCAGGATTGCAGCAGAGTGTGTGATTACTCCTGAGGTGAGTTGGTGTGGAAGCTGCTGGAGATCAACTGTGATTGCAGCTTCCTGCTCCATTGGTTTTTAAACGTGGTGGCATTGAAATGAAGAGCTCTCAGCTCAAGCTCGGTTTGCTGTTGCTGTGCTCTCTTCTGCAGAAGGCACGTTGAAGATCTGCTGTTTCTGAAACCAGGGAGACATCAGTGCAGATCGATAACAGTTCAGCTCAGCTGTGTCTCCTCTGTCTCGCATTTTCTGAATGTGTTTTTGCTTCCGTCCTCCCATCCCCTTGCAGATGGTGAAGAACCAGAGAAGGTGAATCTGTCTGCACTGAAGAACGGCCACACGGTGCCCATCGGTGGTCCCGGGGTCGGTAACCTGCACAGCCAGGAGGAGGAGGCCACGAGGTCCTCCAGCCTTAGGAAGTCTGTTCTGGTTGAGGAATCGAAGAAAAGACACGGTAAGAAATGGACTGCATTCACAATGGGATTCTCACAGTGCTGGCTTTGAATTCTCATCTGATTCTTCTCTCCTCCTCACCACCTTCTGGTCTCTTAAGCCATCTCCTTTTGCAGGTTCATCCAGCAGCCACTCTGGTCCTGAATCGGAGCCGCCTCAGGAGCCACATGTTCCTCGACAGCCTCTGCTTCCTCCCAAAAGACCTCCTTCCACTTCCCAGGAGGCAAATGAACCGCAGGGAAAGGATCCCACACCCGCCAGCAGCACTGCAAAAACTGCCCCCTCCACCACAACCCCCACCATGACAAAGACAGTCAGTTCCACAGCTGCCCCTTCCCCAGCCCCCAGGACTCTGCCCCCTGCTCTCACCAGTGCCAACACTACTGCTCCTACGAGTACAACCAGCACAGCCCCTGCCAAGCAGCCCCCCGTGCCCCCACCCAAACCCACCAACAGGAACAGCAGCTCCATGATAGGTAAGTGCCTCTGTAAGCTGCTGCTGTGGGCATTCTCAAGCCCTCCTTCAAATAATCTCTTCCTTTTGCAAGGGAATGTGTTTTGTTATGATGTGGAGAACAGATTTATCATGAATGTCAGGCAGGCCTGCACTTGAAAGGGTTTAACCTGGGCACACATGTGCTGGAACAGTGTTGTTAGCGGAGTGTCCAGCCACAGCCATCCCATGTGTCAAACATGCACTCCTCCAGCATTACCTGCAGGTGAATCCCTGCCTGCTTTGAAGGTGGTGCAAGGAGAGGGTGTTTTAAGAGTGTTTTGAAGTGTCAGTGCTTCAGTCAGGGCTGCAGTTCAGCTGTGGACAGCTGGGGGTGGTGAATGGCGTGGGAGGTTTTTGCTGTGCAGGGCTGTGGTCCGTGAGAATTGATGCTTTTTAGCATCAATTAAAGAAAAAAAAGCCACGTCACACTAAACAATGTGTGCTAGGGCTGCTGGCAGGGGTGCTTCCAACTTACTGGTTATACTCAGGCTCCTTCTGTAAGGTCTGTGACCGGGTGCTGCTGTGTCAGTCACGAGTCCTGTGTCCTGTCCCACGGATGAATGCTCTTGTGTAATTCGAGCTGGATCTTCATGCTCAGAGATATTTAATTCTTCAGCTTTCCAAGGAGGTGATCTAGGGAGAGCTTCTTAAAGCGGAGTGAGGTCCTGCTCTGTTCTGGATTTTTATAGGCCTTAAAGGTGCAGCCCTGCTGGGATAAATGAGACAACTTCAGTCCATTTGATAACCTGCAGTCTGTCACAGCCCTGCTGACCTCTGGGTTGGGTTAGCTAGTGCAGGGCAGGAGGGAGGTTCCTGAGCCAATCAGTGAGACACATCTGCATTGTTATCACAGAAACTGGAGGCGTTACCCAGGTGTGGTTGTGCAGGGAGCCTACATTGTGTGAAGTAGGCCGGGCTGCTGCTCGGAGCACGGGCTGCATCCCTCCACTCTCTTTGGGGCTTCTTGCTCTAGCAGGTTTTGCAAGCGACCTCGGTATGGTATTAAACACTCCTGTATGCCAGACCAGCTTGCTTAGTCTGACCATGCTTGAGCACTTGATGAAATACTTTCTTGTTTTCTTTAAGCTGCTTGCACACATCAGAGATGGTATTTGAAATGCCCCGGCGCTAATTGCAGGAGGTATTCGTGGTACAAAACATGTGGCTGAAGACAGCAGTCTGTCAACCCCGTGCTCAGCCCTGTCCTGCACAGGGGGCTGGGTGCACGCGGGCTGCAGGGGTGTGGAG
Source organism: Oreortyx pictus (assembly GCA_036925125.1). Lineage (NCBI taxonomy): Eukaryota > Metazoa > Chordata > Aves > Galliformes > Odontophoridae > Oreortyx > Oreortyx pictus. Next base: position 67,263 of record JAUPFR010000136.1, on the reverse strand, counting down.
GGGAGCAGCCAGCCCTGCAATGCTACCTGGTGTAAATGCAGATGCAGAGTGGCTTTGCAGCTCTCTGCAGATCTGTGCAGTCCCTGCACAGTGCAGGTAACTGCAGTGTGTGTGCTGACACAGCCCTGCAAGCCTTGTTATGTTGCTGTGGATAAACAGCAGCTGTGGAATTGGATTTGTGAGCTCTCTGCAGGTCTCTGGTGCACTCCAGCCACACAGGAGCTGACAGCAAGGTTCAGGGCTGGTGCAGCAGCTGTGCCAGTCAGGACAGGGGGCCTGTCTCACAGAGGGGACACTGAGTGGCACCTGGCCCTTCCCCATCTCCTCTTCCTTCTGCCAACCACTTTCAGAACCTTTCTGCCCTTTCCTAAAGGCGACTCGAGCCTGGTCCTGATGGGAGCTGAGGGCACTCTGTGTTTTTGCACAATCTGACTCTTAATCTACGAGGGGAAAGTCTAAAAATGTGAAACATCCCAGAAATGTGCGCACCTCTGTGCAGGGATGTGGCCTTATCTCTGTGAGCACTCCCTGCTCACAGCACCCTCTCGTGGTGCTGGGGGCTGCAGGTTCCTCCCGCTCCTACTGAGGGCCACAGCTCCACGACCATCACGTGGAGGTGGCAGGGCGTCCCTGGGCTGGGTCTGGCAGCAGGAAGGCACCTTGCTGCCTGCAGTTCTGCTGACTTTTGCCTTCAGGTGAGATTTCCCCAAGGTTGTTGGGGGAGCTGTTAACACAGCTGAGGTCTGGGGTGCTGCGGTTGTCTCAGATCCCTTTGCAAACTGAGCTGTGGATACAGCCGCAGAGTGCCCTACATACCTTGGCTGAGGCAGAGCAGGATCGGGGTGAGCTCCATCTGCTGTCACTGGAGGGCTGCTGCTGTTTTCCCTGAAGCAGCAGGATTTCTCCTGGCCTGCTTGGTTCTGGCTGCTCTCCCACGTCTCACCTTTGCTGCAGGAAGGACGAACTAGAGGCGAGCAATCTGCTTATTTCTGGCACCTTGTGCTGGCAGCAGAGCAGCTGAGGTTGCTCGGTCCAAGGCTCTCTCTCTTTGCCATGCTTATTCCATGCTAGCAGAGGGAACCTGGCAAAAACCGTTTGTGTTTTTTTTGTTTGTTTTCAGCTGAACTTTCTCAAGCAATAAACAGTGGCACAGGCCTGTCCAAGCCTTCCCCTCCTCTCCCACCGAAGAGAGGCCTCCTGCCTACCAACCCTCTGGAGGCAGCCCTCCCCTCCAAGCCCCCGGGTGACTGGACAGTGACCACAAGCCGCCCCACGCTGCTACCAATGCACGTGGCCCCCACGTACCCACCGCCCTCGCCGTCCCCACCGCTGCCCACACACATCCCCCCAGAGCCTCCACGCACACCCCTGCCTAACTCCACCTCTGTCTCAGATGCCCCACGCTCCCTGGACCTCCCTAAAGAGACCCCCCCTCCTCCCAAAGACCTCAGGTCCTTGGAGGTGTCAAAGCGGACGGCAGAGCAAGGCTTTGGCGAACCTCCTGGGCTGCCCCGTCTGCCCCAAATCCCGCTGCACATCCGGATCCAGCAGGCCCTGGCCAGTCCCCTGCCCGTCACCCCCCCCGCCGAGGGCTCACACAGAGCTCACTCACTGCTCTTTGAGAACGATGGCTTCGGGGAGGACAACGGCACGCTGGGCAGGACGAGGTCCCTGCCGGTCACCATCGAGATGCTGAAAGTGTGAGTAGCTGTGGTGCGTGGTGACGGTTCCCAGCGAGGCACGCTGCTCTCGTCGTGAGGCTGTGATGGGGAGAGCCCGTGTGCTGGGCTGGGTGCTTTGCTTGCAGCCATGCTGCCTGTTGGCTGAATCCATTGCAGCCTCTTAGGAACCTGATAACATCTTCTCATGAAGTTAACCCCCGATTCTGGAGTTTCATCTCTCACGAAGGGAAATGTATTCCAGAGTTCAAACTGATGCCAGGAATCTGGCCTGTCTTTAATTGCACTAAGACAAAACATGATTCTGGATTTCATCCATTTGTGGCCTGCTTAGTATTTCTTTTCGCAAAACAGAAGCGGGAGAAGGACTGTCCTGTGTTATAACAGAGCTGAACTCAAAAGTCCCAGGGCTGGGTAGCGAGAGGACTGTTAATGTGCAGTGAATCTCTCTCTGCCCTTTTCTCTGTGCTCTGGGGAGAGGGGATGGTGTGGGATCACAAGGCTGGGGCTGCTCGGGTTCTTGGGCTCCCCGCGATCCCACCTTCAGTGGGCTGAGCAGAGTTAACAGGGCGTTATCTGTGGGGTGTGCTATGAGATGTAATAGTGTGCTTCTCGTTAGTCCAGACGATGAGGAAGAGGAAGAGGAGGACCAGGAAGAGGAGCAGAATTCTGGCCCACGTGTGTATGTCGGCGACGTGCCGTCTGTCACCGTCATCCCAATGCTGGTGCCCCAGGTCCTGCCAGAGGAGCAGGAGGGGGAGGAAGGGATGAGTGACTCTGACTCGGAGGGGCCCATCCTGTACAAAGATGATGAGGAGGATGAGGAAGAAGATGAAAGCCATAACAGTAAGGCTTTGACATTGCAGCTGTCCCTTTTTTCTCTGCTGAGCTTGTGCCTGGCTGTATTGAGCTCTGTATCAAAGAGCAGTTCACACAGCGCTTCAGAGCAGCTGGCTCTGGTTTCGTGATGCACCACATGTCCTCTCCCCTGCCTTTTCAAACGCTATGGCAGCCAAACCTGTATGCTCACCTGACAAGTTGCTCCCCCTCCAGCTGCAGATTGCTAATCCCCCTCCAGCTGCAGGCGGTCGTGCTGTCCCACCCCCTCAGGTGGAGGGGCATTGCACAGGGATGCTGGCTGTCGCTGCAGTGACCAGATCCAGCAAGTCAGGAGCTGTAGTGCTGGGCTGGGAAAGCAAACCCTGGGGGAAGCACAGCTGCCAATGGCTCGTTTCGCTGCGCTCAAGCACTGCAGTCTCCAGTCGCATCCCATCGCTGTCTCTCCCCACAGGCACGCTGGCTAACAAAGTGAAGAGGAAAGACACACTAGCTATAAAGCTGGGGAACGCCACCACAGTGCAGGAAGAGAAGATTGTCTTCCCTCGGAAAAGCAAAGAGGAGTGGAATGAAATTCGGCAGCAGATCGGGACGACGCTGATCAGGTACAAGGAATGGAGGAGGTGGTGTGTCTGAGCCGTGGGCACAAGCTGCTTCTTGTCTAAGCAGCCACTGCTGGAGCACGGTGGGTGGTTGGGCAGTGCTTCTGGATCAAGGCTGGAGGCTCAGTGTTGCCTTTTCCCCTCAGTTACCAAGGCTGGAAGTTTCTCCTGGAGTTGAGCAGTTGAGCAGTGTCTCCTAACAGGGCTGTTTACAGATGTTCAGTGCGTTGGGAGGGAAGAATCTCAAGGACTGCAGAAACATGTCAGAAACGCTGTAAAATACAGTTGGCATATAAAGATGTGAACAGCTGCAGGCTGCGTGCTGATGCTCAGGCTGTTGCTATTCCTCCTCTGTCTGCCTGTCTGCACTGAGAAGTTGTCCCTGAGCTTCTGAGAGGCCGAAGTGCCTTCCTGGCTTGGGCATGTGGGTGAGCAGCAGTTGGAGCAGAGGGGAGGAGAGCCCAAAGCAGGACAGCAGTGGTTTCCACTGGAGAATGAGTGCTGAGGGTTTTCAAACAACAACAACAAAAGAGTGGTGGTCTTCACCCCCCTCTGACGGATGAGCGGATGACACATTATGCACTTGTCATGCTTATCTCTAGGCGACTGAGTCAGAGGCCCACAGCAGAAGAACTGGAGCAGAGGAACATACTTCAACGTGAGTAATGCTTCTCTAGTGGCTCTAAGTAGCAAAATAAAAGCTGCCTTGTCTTTCGTCTGATGTTTTAGTCCAAGTGTATGTGAAGTCTGCTTGAAATGTAGCGACGGAGCTCTGTGCTTTGCTTACATCACTGTAGTAAAGCAGTTCTCCTAATTTTTACCAGTTCTGTGTTACCATCAGACAACTGACTGGGTAAAAATCAGACCTTAGCCAGGGTACCATGCCACACAGCTCAAAGCATCACATTATGGGAGGGCTGCCCGTCCCCTGCCTCAGACCTCAGGGGAAGGTGTGCGAATTGGTTAAGACTCTGCTCTGAAGTTGCACAGCAGAGTTTTTGTTTGGACTGAGCTTCTCTTTGTGGCCCAGACATGACAGCATCGTACTGTGTGATCCAAAAAGTTCATTGTTCAGTGAATGTTATTTCTTTTGGCCATACCTCGTTCGGCCAAAGTTTTAAATAAACATACTGGGGAAAGGGAAATGTCGGTTCAGGAAGTTTTAAATATTTATCTGCACTGCTTTTCTCTTCAAAACTAGTAGTGTAATAGCTTTGGGGAGGAGTAATCTGCAGAGTGGTTTTGACGGTAAGGCCATTAAGTTTTAATACACAGAGCTGGAGAGGATGACTCATTCGCGCTGTGTGAAGGCCCACGAGACCACTGTCACTCAGTGGGCTGCTCGTGAGGAAAGGCATCGACACGAGTCACTTTTCAAAGCTCACAGGAAAAAAATGTTGGTTTTTTCTCTTTTTTTTCTTTCCACTTGGCAGCGAAAAATGAAGCTGACCGTCAAGCTGAGAAGAGAGAGATCAAACGCAGGCTCACCAGAAAGGTAAAGCTGGAGCTCGTGCTGAGATTGCCATCTGGCAGAGCTGTCGGGGACGGCGGTGGCCATGAGGTGCCTCGCCGTGGGGGAAGTCACGGGGCTGTTGTGTCACTGTCCCCAGCGCCCTCTGACCGTGGTGACTTTGGAATGTGGACTGTCAGCAGTGGTGAGCTCCTGGCACCACGGACAGGTTGGAGCTGACAGATTTGATCTGGCATCAAGCGTAACAAGCTAGATGAGAACTAAACTTGGCACTTGGCACTTGAGAGGGATGCTGGCCTGCCTGCTAGGACCGTACTTCAGTGGCCACAGTGTTCACATCAGGCTCCTCAAAATCCATTTCCAAAGTAACAGCAGCTTGAGAGAAGCAGTGCAGGGCAACAGCTGCTTTTAGCAATGGTGCCCAGCTCGCACAGTGCTGTTACACATTGCTGGGAAAAAACTTCCCGTGAATTCTGGCGTCACGGTGAGCAGTGACTGTTCTGGGAGCAAGGCACAAACAGTTTTCATTCTCGTGTTCAGCTCAGCCAAAGGCCGACAGTGGCAGAGCTGCAGGCCAGGAAGATCCTGAGGTTTAACGAGTATGTGGAAGTAACAGATGCTCAAGACTACGACCGGCGAGCAGATAAGCCATGGACAAAGCTTACACCTGCTGACAAGGTAACGGGGAGTGCCCTGGCCCCAGGGAGGGGCAGGGAGTTAGACTGGGTGTCCCAAACAAAAGAGTGAGAGCTAAGATGCATTGCTCTGTTCTTTCCACCTCTGGCACCCCACCCAGCACCACCAGTGCACCTTCACCTTTGTGTGCTGGACTCAGCTCTGCTTCCTGTCCCCTCCAAGGGGACGCAGAGCCTGCACGCCTGCCCTGCTTCTGAGTGATAAGAGGATGCAAGGTGCAGGGTGTTCGTTGAGGGAGTGCAGTTCCTCACAGGCTGAAGCAGGCTTAGGCAAGCTGCAAGGCAAGATGCCTGTTCTCCTCTTCCTGGCCACTTGTGGGGACTGCCCAGCCCCGGGTGAGGAGGAGGTGCGGCTGGTTAAACAGCCTGGTGTGAAGTGACTGTGAAAGGTGGGGTGGTTGCTGCTATCTCAGCTTCTTCCTTTACCAAAAGATGCTAAGGGATTCAGGCTTATGTTTAAAAACTGCTCCTACTCTTTGCTTTCCCACCAAAAGATAATACAGATCAGCCCAGAGCGGGAATGTTGGAGCCACAGCGCCTTCCTCCCATGTGTGAAGCTCACTTAAAATGGGGGACAGAGGGTGGCGTGCCCTAGCAGGAGATAACAGCTCTCTCCCTTCTTATGCAGGCTGCCATCCGGAAGGAGCTGAACGAGTTTAAGAGCTGTGAAATGGAAGTCCATGAGGAGAGCAAGCAGTTCACACGGTGAGCGAGCACATACCATTATGGTGCCTGCAGTGTCAACTCTAGCAGGGTGCACTGTGCCTCCTCAAGGCTTGTGGAATGGTGAGACTCTGCTTTAGGGCTCAGTAAGTCCTGCTTATCTAGGAAAAACAACGTTCTGTAGACAGATGGTGATGATTCTGAATTAATTGCTGAAGGCTCTGAATTTATTGCCGGGTGTGATGGTGCTTTCCTGGCACTCAGAGATGTGCAGCAGTACTTCAGCCCCAGAACACCTTTTTAGATAGCTCTGATATCTCTGAAGTAACCTGTGCACCATGGCCCCGCTGTGGCTGAGCTGTGGGGCTAAGTGTTTGCAGAGCACGAGTGCTTTCTAAGGCAGAAATGGAACCTTTGGATGGTAACGGCTTCACTGAGGGCTGAAAGCTCAGAGATAACTCAGTTTGTTCTTTATTGAAATCTTTAATGCTTCAGTAACTGCTTAACCCAAGTTCCAACGATGACACTTGGCTTTTTCACTTGCTTTTAGGTACCACCGACCATAATCTTCCAACAGGGAGCAAGAGACCTGAGAGGACTGGAAGTTCTCTGCATCCCTCTCCTGGGCAATACAGCGAGGACAGAACCTCGACTCTTCCAAGATTTGCCTTCCAAACGTTATCCAGAAAAGGGCTTTCAGCCAGGGAAGGGGGATCCTGTCTGAATGTAGCATTTCACTGGAACAAACACGTCTCTGCGTGCCATCAGGCTGGAACTGAACACTATACCTCGCACAGCTCAGCAATACACCTCTCCTCCAGCACCAGCATCCCTCCCTCGTGCACACACGAGCAAACAGTTCCTTCCCCAGCTCCCTTCCTGTGGTGCCAGGCCCAGTTCTCAGCTGTACATACTCCTTTTGGGAGCAACCCCTTTGTTTCCTCCTCCCGACCCACCGAGAGGAGAAAAACCAGCTGGCAGCTCTGGTGCTGGAGAGCTAAGGAATGGAGGGTGGATGTGCTATGAGCCACGTGTGTATATTTGCTGTGTACAGAGCCCCGTGTGGATGCTGTCCTGGCAGACAAGTGACGTGCCACTCATTTTTCAGCTTTGCTTGTGTCTGTCGTTACCTTTCATGTCCTGAATCACTACTGACCAACGGTTTGTTGTCCTGGAAGGGAATTGTATAGATATTAACATATGCTGCGTCTTTTATTTTTTCTTTTTGTAAAAAAAAACACAAAAAAATACAAAAAAAAAAAAAAAAACAAGCAAAAAGAAAACACAAAACGTTCCCCCTCCCCCTCTGATGGATCAGGTCTGGAGATAACGATGCTCGTTTAACAAATGACCCTTTAACACACGACAGAACCTGGAAACGACCGTTGCCTTTTAGGAACTTTTGAACCTGGGGAAGCCGTGAGAGCCCTCGGTTCTTTTTGCAGCCGCTTCCTCGCACGCGATCTGTTTTTCTCTCTCCCCGCTCAGGGTGAGACTTTGCCTTTTCTCATTCCCACCGCAGAACCTTCTGGAAACTCGGACGATTTCACTGCGTGGGTGTCAAGGGGGGGAGGGCGGGGGTGACCTTCCAAACAAAAGTGACCTTAAGACAGATACTCATTCCGAGAATCTCACATCGGTTCTTCCAGACCGTTGGGTTTTTATATTCGCTCCGTGCCGCTGCTGTACCGCTCACACCACGAACACACACCGCACTGGGCGCACGCTGAGGGGGGTGGGGGATGGGACGGGAAGGCCTCACCTCGCTCCGGCCTTCAGCAGGGCCTGGGCCGCGCTGTGCCAACGCCTCAAGGCTGAAAATCATCGCGTTGTACGTCCGTCTCCTCGACGGATTTTAATTATTGAATAAAAGTATTTTAGGATCGCTTTTTTTCTTTCTTTTAACTGCCGGGGGGGGGGGGGGGGGTTGGGCCGCACACAGAAGCGCTCGCCCGCCGTTCCCGCCTTCGCACTGCGCATGCGCACCCGCTTCTCTCTGACGCGCTCTGCGCACGGCTCACTGCGGGGGGCGCTCATTGCGCATGCGCGCTCAGGCCACGCCCCCCCCTTTCTGCCTCTATAAATAGCGCCGCGCCGTTTCCGTTGTTCTCTTTCAGCCGTTAGCGGCGGAGCGGTGAGGTGGGCGCGGGGCGGCGTGGCGCGGCTTTCCTCCTTCACTCTTTGCTCTTCATTTCACATCTGCGCGTGCTTTGAGGGCTGCGGGCGGCCCGCCGCCCCTCACTCGTGCTCCTTCTCTCCCCTAGGCTGGTTGTGCTGCCCCGCTTCGCCCGCTGCTGCTGTGAGTACCGCCCATCTTTGGGTTAACGTGGCCGTGGGGGGGGACACGCGTGACCCAACGAGGGTACCCGGAGAAGTAGCTCTCTCTCGGCTCTGCCCGCGTGGCGCAAGGGAGCGTAGGCCCTCGGGCCCGAGACGTATATTCCCCTTCCACATCGTTGGAGATGAAGCCGGGCCTCGCGCTCGCAGCCTGCATATTCCTACTGCTTCTCCGAGCCCTCGGGCCGTGACGGAGGAGATAAACCATGCAGGAAACAAACGCGTGCCGTGGAGGGTGGGGATGGACCTCCTGTGCTCACAGGAACGCGGGCAGTTCGTGGGTGCTCAGCCACGCGTGGGTGCGGGTGGGCCCCCGCGGTGCGCTGCGGTGTGGGGGAGGGGATCGGCGTGGCCGCGTTGGGGCGGCGAGAGCCGTAATGAGTGACGCTTTCTCGGTGCAGGCGGCGGAGGTGTGTAACCGAATGTCGGCAGCCGGAGCCGTGCGGTGACGGTGAGTCCACGCGGGGCACAGCGGTGGTGGCGGATGGTGAACGCATCCCGGCTGTGCCGCCCATCCCCGAGTGGGGGGGGGGGTGGGGGGGGGTCCGTCTGTTGGGCTCTGTTCCCTCGCTCCGTGGCCTCGTGGGGTGCGTGTGTGCGTGGCACAGCGGGGTCTGAGCCCGTGTGAGTGAGCGCTGCGTGCTCTGCGATGAGTGTGTGTGTGTGTGTGAGCGGTGCTGCCCCATCTCTGCCCGACGTGGAGGCCGAGAAGCTGAGGATGGGGCTGCGAGGGGGTGTTGGGGGGGGGGGGGGGAGGGAGCCGGGCACGGCGGTGTCCACGCGTGGAGATCTGTGTTTCCTCTGTGACCGTCGCGAGATCTGCATCGGTGCCTGATAAATAAATGACTTTGAAACGCTGCTGTGTGGTTATTTCTCCGCTGTGGGTGCTGGGTCGTCCTCCGGAGCTTGAGAAATCCCGACTGAACCTTTTAAGGTCGGGGGGGGGGGGGGGTCTGTGTGGTTGGGTTGCCCACCGCCTTGCTTAGAGCTCCACTCCTTTGCAGCAGTTCCAGCTGGCACAAGGAGCATTTATCTACCGCGATGAGCGCTGTGTGCATACTGGGACCAGTAAGCACTGGTTTTGTACCCTTTGCTTGCTGCTGTGGGGCTGGGGGGGGGAGCATTAGACCGATCTTAAGGATGGAGGTAACTCCTGCTGAGTGTACTTAGGCGTTGTTTCCCTCTGTTAAGCGAAGGAGCGCTTTTAAACCCGCTGGCTGCTTTTATCGGACCTTTGAACGCTCGGATCGGGACTGTAAGTAGCTTTTGCTTTATGGGAACGCCCCCCACGTGGCGTGGGGAGCAGCAGCCAGGCCGGAGGGGAGGGGGGGAGGGGATTTCTGGAAGGGAAAGCGTGGAGGGGAAAATAGCTGAGGCTGGAGAGGGGGAGGTTTAGGGGTCGCTTGTGAAGGAACTTGTGCTTCTCGCTGGGTTGGGGGAGGGGGGGAGGGGGCGACGACCCGGTTCTTCTGGAGGACCCTCATGGAGGGTTTAGGGGCGATCAGGTGAGAGTCAGGAGGAGCACCCTGCGGGCATTCACCGCCTTAGTGTGTGTGTATGTGGGGGGGGGGGGGGGGGGGGGGGGGGGAGGTTGTTGGGGGCTTTTTAGGCTCCTCCTGCGAACATCTCCCCGGGATGGGAGGGACCCTCCCTCCCGTACCCCGCGGAGGCGGACCCGGACCCCGCGGCCGCCAGGGGGCGCCGCTCCGCCCGCCGTGCCCCGGCGCATGCTCCGGGCGGGGAGCGCGGGGCCGGGAGCGGCGGAGCGGCGGAGGTGGGTGAGCGGCTGCGGGGCGGGCACGGAGCGGGGCTGGGGGAGGGGAGCGGCGTGGGGTGCGGCCGGGGGTCGGGGGAGGGGTCCGCGTGGGTGTACCGCACCCGGAGCCGCTCCGTCCGTACGCCGGCGCTCGCGGAAGGCCGGGCCTGCGCGGCCCCACGTGGGGAGGGGAAGTGGTGGAGTTTGGGGAGGGGGGGGGGGGGGGGAGGGAGAGCGGGAAGTTCAAATCCGCGGCCCCACGCGTGTTCCTGGGCGGGGAGCGGGGATGAGAGGAGTCCTCGGTCCTAAACGCGGTGTGGGCGCAGCCCCGAAGTGCCCCCCAGCCCTCTTCATCCCCGCGTGGGCAGCGCCCCGAGGGTGCTTCCACCTCCCGAGCCCTGCAGTGGGGCTGGGTGGGGTGCTGGGGGGCACGGCCTTGGGGGTGGGGTTAGGGTTAGGGTGAGTGCTCAGCATTCTGTGATGCAGGAGGTGCGGGGGGGGGGGGGGGGGTTCAAAGGGATAAGATGTTCAAGGGATAAGATGTGACAAAGTAACGTGTGCTTTCTTGAAGTGGGACGAGAGGTCGGTGCCCCGACCCTGACGCGGTGCCCTCGGTCTGAGCCGGACTGCAGCGGTTGGGAAGCAGAGGGGGACACCCAGGGATCGTCTCCAGGAATCCCAACCGACAGCTGCAGGCTGGGCAACCCCTGAGCACAGCGGTGTTGATTGTTCACATCCCAACCGTCATGTCGGGGAAGCGTGCTGCCAAGAAGAGCCCCGTGTCGGAGCAGTCTCCTGAAAGGAAGAAGCTTAAAAGTAAGAAAAGTCCCTGGGAGCTTTGTAGTTCTCTGCGTTTTCCCTTCTGGCTCCATCAGACCGGAAGGAGCAGTCCTTGAGAGCAGCCCTGCGGAGAAGGAGCTGGGGGTCCTGGTGGGTGAAAGGCTTAACGTGAGCCAGCAGTGTGCTCCTGCAGCTCAGAAAGCAAATGGGATCCTGGGCTTCATCGGGAGAGGGGTGGGCAGCAGGGACGGGGGGGGGGTGGGGAGGGGGATTGTCCCTCTTTGCTGTGCTCTTGTCCAGGAAAGACAGAGAGCTGTTGGAGAGGAGAGGCACGAGAGGGCTGGAGCATCTCCCCTGTAAAGACAGGCTGAGGGAGCTGGGCTTGTGCAGCCTGGCTGTGGGGTGACCTCACTGCAGCCTTTCAGGACCTAGAGGAGCCCATAAACAGGAGGGGAGTCTGCTCTTGGAAAGGGCAGAGAACAGCAGGACGAGGAGAAATGGTTTGAAGTTGAGGGAGGGAAGATTTAGGTTGGATGTCAGGGGGAGGTTCTTTACTCTGAGAGCAGTGAGGTGCTGGAACCGCACCCAGAGAGCCTGTGGGTGCCCCATCCCTGGAGGTGTTCACACCAGATCAGATGGGGCCCTGGGTGACCTGGTCTGGTATGAAATGTGGAGGTTGGTGGCTCTGCCTGTGGCAGGAGGTTGGAGATTCGTGATCCTTGAGGTCTGTTCCAACCCAGACCGTTCTGTGTGGTTCTGTGTCCTTTCTGCCTGCAGTCAGCCACCCGTCGCACCGCACACAGCCCGGCCTGGTGCTCGTACTGGGGCAGGGGGACGTCGGGCAGCTGGGCCTGGGGCAGGACGTGATGGAGAGGAAGAAGCCAGCCCTGGTGCAGCTGCCGGAGCTGATGGTGCAGGTGGAGGCAGGAGGGATGCACACGGTGTGTCTCAGCGAGACGGGCAAAGTGAGTGCGCTTTGGGGGCTCGTGGGGAGCCCCTACAAATGTGGGGACCTCGGCCCTGTCCTGGAGCAGGGCTTCAGTCGCGCCCCACTCTGCACGTGTGTGGCTGTCACTGGTGCCGTGGGTCTCCCTCACCCCAATTCCTGGGTGGTCCCTGTGGTGCCACGGGATTTTTGGGGTGTGGAGGGATAATTCAGCCTTCTGGGTCTCTGTCCCACAGCTTCACGCACATCCTGTGCAGCTTCTGTGTCCCTTCCTAACCGCATCCATCTCTGCAGATCTACACCTTCGGCTGCAATGATGAAGGCGCCCTCGGGCGCGACACCTCAGAGGAAGGATCAGAGACCACACCAGGACCTGTGGAGCTGCAGGAGAAGGTGGTGCAGGTCTCTGCAGGGGACAGCCACACGGCCGCGCTGACGGATGACGGCAGGGTTTTCATCTGGGGCTCATTCCGGGTACGTTGTCTACTTGGAAGATCACTAGGGGCTCTGCTGGTGTCGGTGACTCATTTCTGTGCCTGTCTCTCCTCCCAGGATAACAACGGGGTGATCGGGCTGCTGGAGCCCATGAAGAAGAGCACTGTTCCTGCACTGCTTCAGCTCAATGTCCCCGTTGTTAAAATTGTCTCAGGTGAGCAAAGAGCACTTGCAGGGCAGGCTGCTCAGCCTTGGGCCGGGGGTGAAGGTCCAGAGGTGGTGGGTGGGTGTCTGTGTTTCTTCTAGCCCCAGTGCTGGTTTAAACTCGGATTGAGTCAAATATTAACACGTCTTACTGTTAGTTAAGAGTTATTTTACAGTTTAGCATCACAGTTGGTTTAAAATGCTCTGCAGTTAGCTCCCTGTCACGCCACGGGGTCAGGGCACTCGCCCTCTCTAGATCTGGGGAAGTAAAGCAGAGCAGCCAGGGAGTTTGTCCAGCATCCAGGTGAGGTTGGGGGGGTTCCTGTGCCTCTGAACCACGCCTCTTAAACTTCCCAATGGGGAACCTCCATTGGGAAGAGAGATCTTGGGTGATCCAGAAGCTGCTGGAGGCCACAGAATTCCATAATACTGGGGTTTCAGGGTGGGATGTCCCCCTGGGGGGTGACTGCTGCACTCAGCTCCTGTGTCTCCTCACAGGGAACGACCACTTGGTGATGCTGACGGTGGACGGGGACCTGTTCACGTGTGGCTGTGGCGAGCAGGGCCAGCTGGGCCGGGTGCCAGCACTCTTCTCCAACCGAGGAGGACGGAAGGGGCTGCGTGAGTGGCTTTGTTGCTCAGGGACATTCGGGGCTGCGGCGAACAAACTGCGTCCTTGGGCTCTGTGCAGAGCTTTGCTGAGGAGCAGAGACGCTCTGTCTCTTGGCTACTGGAGGGCTTGTTTGTAAATCGGTTGCTTGAACTCAATGATCTGGAACTGAGGGGAGGGGAAAAGGGTGTGAATCCCAAGTTGATGCCTCGTTTCTTGCCCCCAGAGCGCCTGCTGGTCCCCCAGCGTGTCCCTGTCAGAGGCAAAGGCAAGATGCGATTCCAGGATGCCTTCTGTGGGGCTTACTTCACCTTCGCCATCACACGGGAAGGACACATCTATGGCTTTGGCCTCTCCAACTACCACCAGCTGGGTGAGTTTTTCACTTGCACCCCTGCAGATCTGCCTTTGGTGCGGCTCCAGAACACCCTGAGCTCACCTTGCACTCTCAGTGTCCATTGCAAGACGTAAGGGAGCTGAAAATTGCAGCTGGGGCTCTGGGTTTAGGTCCCAGCCCCTGCGGCTGTTGGGTGTGAGCAGGAATTTGTTAACCTTCAGTGCTGGGACCAGGGGTGCAGGGCTGGGCTGGGCTGCGTCTGTGGGGTCAGCCCTGCTTGGGTGCCAGTGCCTGATGTGCTGGGCTTTGTGCATCTCACCCTGCAGGGACCCAGGGCACCGAGCCCTGCTTCTCCCCGCAGAACCTGACATCCTTCAAGAACTCCACCAAGTCCTGGCTCGGGTTCTCTGGTGGACAGCACCACACCGTCTGCGTGGACTCGGAGGGTGAGTGCCAGAGGGATGGAGGGGGCTGCCAAGCAGAGCAGGGCTAGCAGGGGGATCCCCAATCCCTCTGGGGAGGTGCTGGGGTGAGGGTGAAATGCAGAAATGTGCCAAGTCCTTTGTGATTGAGGCAGCGTGGTGGTTGTGTGTGTGGGTGAGCTGTCGAGGGGCTGTTTGGCTTTTCCAGGAATGTGCTTTGTTGAAAAGGTGGCTCAAATTTGAAGCAGAGAGCAGGGATGATGACACCCACACCCCCAGAATTCCACTGGGGAGCCCAGGGTCGGATTGAGGGTTTGCTGAAGGATGCAGTAGGGAGGAGTGATGCTCCCAGCTCCTCTAGGGTCAGTCCTGGAGCTTCAGCCTCCTGTGGTCCCTCCCCTCCTCAGTTCACCTCTCCTGCTCTCTGTTGTGCCCTAGGTAAAGCCTATAGCCTGGGCAGGGCCGAGTACGGCCGGCTGGGCCTCGGGGAAGGGGCAGAAGAGAAGAGCACACCCACTGTCATCCCAGACCTCCCCAGCATCACTTCAGTCGCGTGCGGCGCGTCGGTCGGCTATGCTGTCAGCAGTGATGGTGAGTGCTGGGGCCTCCCTGCTGCAGGGGGCTCAGGAGCTGCCCTGTACCCTTCCCACCCCTCATCTGCCCCTCCCAGCCTGGCCTGGCCCTCCATCAGACACTGGATTGGGACTGAGCCCATTCCTCATGTTGGTGCAGCCCCCAGCAGCTGAGCAGCAGCTGAGCAGCAGCTGCTCACATGTCTTTGTGGGCACTTGACAGCGAGGTTTTTCAGAGCACGTTGACCCGGTGGGGCTCTCTGGCCAGCTGGTCAGAGAGCTGAGCCGTGCACTTGCTGCTGTGGGAGCTCTTTGTGCCCTGGTGCTGGGCTCTGTGCAGTGCCTGCAGCCCTCAGCTGCGGGGGGGATGTTGTGAGAGCGGGCAGCACGTCGGTGCGTTCGCATTGCTCCCTGGGGGCCAAGCGCAAAGAGGCAATCCATGCATTGAAACGCTGCTCTGAGGGAGGCCCAGGTGCCTCCTCCCTCCTCTCCCCCCCCTCTGTCAGCCTTTGGTTACTCCTTTTGCCCAGCATCGGATGCTGTTGTCACCCAGATGTCACTCACATCGCCTCCTTTGCAGGACGGGCATTCGCGTGGGGAATGGGCACCAACCACCAGCTGGGCACCGGCGAAGAGGAGGACGCCTGGAGCCCCGTGGAGATGACAGGGAAGCAGCTGGAGAACCGCCTGGTCCTGGCTGTGTCCAGTGGAGGCCAGCACACGGCCCTGCTGGTCAAGGACAAGGCGCGGAGCTGATCATGCTGTTGGGGCGCAGTGGGATCGCGGGGCCCACGCGTGTCTCCTTCTGCCGTCAGCCCCAGGTTGGGCAGCTGCTTCCCAGCTCTGCTGTCTCCCAGACCACAGTGGGGGAAGGCAGAGGGCTCCCGGAGCCCCATCTTCTCAGGTGCCCTGTCTTCTTCTCCGCCGCCCCGTCTTCTGTTTCCGTGTTGCCTTCCAGGTACCTGCACTGGGAAGGGAAGCACTGCGAGGATGGATTTTATATGTTAAGTTATAGCAATAGGGGACAGGGGGGGGAGGGGGGGAAAGCTGTGTGTGCTCTAGGCTGCTCAGGAGCCTGGGAGCTGTGCACCGGCCTAATGTTGAATTTTTTTAAAGAAAATGTAAAGTATTTTGGTTGATCGAGGAAGAGAAAGGCGGGGAGGGTTGGGGGGGGGGGGGGGCGAAAAAAAAAGAAATCTCTAAACGTTTGGAATAAATTGAGTTTTGATAAGTGCTGGACTTCCCTCTGAGCAGGAGGACTGGATGCTTCGCTGCTGCTCAGTGGGTGGCAGTGGCACTTTGGTGCTGCACGCAGTACACGTGTGCAGCTGTGGGTCTCAGCCACAGGATGGCAGCAGTGGGAGGAGCACGGGACAGCAGCGAGGAGGGGAGGGTCCCCCTGGGGTCCTGCTCAGCCCATCCTGTCCCTGACACCGCTGGGAGCTCGGGCAGAATGGACCCCGGTGGAGCCTGGAGTGTCAAAGCTGATGGATTGCATCCTGGCATGGCCCTGAGCTCTGGTGTCTGTTTGGTGTTAATTGGTTTGGGAGCAGGTTCCTTAATGAGCCTCCAGCTGGGGGTGGGGGTTTGGTTGGGTGCCCATGGTCCTTATCTCCTTTCATCTGCATGTTTTGGGCCTGGAGGGACGAGCTTGGAGGTGCAATTAGGGCTGAGCTCAGCGTGTGGCTGGTGAATCTCTGCTCCTCCTTTCCCAGCACCGCAGAGCAGGTTTGTGTCTGGACATCATCCCCAGCAAAGAGCCCATTCCCTGCAAATCAACGTGAGCTGTGCCAGGAGTGTTCACCCCAACCTAACCCTGCTCCCGGGGACCATCGCCCTCCATTTGTTGCTCCTCCATCACCCAGCGTGACCCGGTGGGGGAGCAGCTCCTTGCGTCGGGCCTGATTCCTGGGGACGCGCTCACTTCCAAAAACAGCACTGTTATTTTTATACCCCTTCCAGCAAAAATAGCAACCTTTCCCTCCCACCTCCCCCCCTGCCCTGTTTGTGCATTGCAGCCTTCTCTGCACCCACTGATGCGGCTGTGACATAGGGCCGGGGCGGCTCCTTCCCATGTGCGTCTGCCCGCGTCGCCTCGCACCTCACTGCCCCTATTTATAGCTCAGAGATGTGGAGGGATGTAATCGAGGGAGACGTGGGGATCCTCCGGCGGCGTGCAGAAAGTGGGGGGGTGGAAGGAGGCAGCTCCAGCATGGTGGGTGGGGGAGAGATGAGATTTGGTTGGGGTTGGGACTGGGATCGGGATTGGAATGGGGTCAGGTGGGGTTTTGGGTTGGGGATGGGTTGGGATGGAGTGGGGTCAGACGGGGTTTAAATTGGAATTGGGATTGGATCAGATTTAGGGTGGGGATGGGATGGGGTAAAGGTTGGGGTTGGGATTGGGATGGGGTCAGATGGGATTCAGGTTGGGGATGGGGTTGAATGAGATTTGGGTTGCAATGGGATGAGGATGGGATTGGGATTGGAATGGGGTCAGGTGGGATTTGGGTTGGGATTGGATGGGATTTTGTTTGGAGGTGGGATTGGGATGGAGTTAGATTGGATATGGGATGGGATTGGGATTGGCATTGGAATGGGGTCAGATGGGATTTGAGTTGGGGTTAGGATGGAATGGGGTCAGATGGGATTTGGGTTGGGATTGGATGGGATTTTGTTTGGAGGTGGGATTGGGAATGAGTTGGATTGGATATGGGATGGGGATGGGATTGGCATTGGAATGGGGTCAGAGGTGATTTGGGGTTAGGATGGAATGGGGTCAGATGGGATTTGAGTTGGGATTGGGTTAGGATGGGGTTTAGAGTAGCGGTGGGTTGAGGATGGCATTGGGGTTGGGATTTGGATTGGAATTGAGTCAGATGGGATTTGGATTGGGTTGGTGCTAGGATGGTATGGGATCAAATAGGATTTAGGTTGGGATGGGGTTGGGATGAGATCGGATGGGATTTGGGTTGGGTTAAGTTGTCAGTGAGCCCAAGTTTGGGCATTCCTTGGTGGTGTGAATCCCTCCCAAAGAGGGTAACGCCTCCCACCTGTAAAGGTGATGTCCTCAAATGTTTTTAGGAAGGATGGAAGTTGAGGGCATGAGCTCAGTGACCCCCAGCCAGGGAGGAGCCCACAGCACTCATTGGAGTGTGGGGGATTTACTGAGAAAGAGGGGAAGACACGGATGGGGAGAAGAATGGCACAAACAAAAGAGTTTAAATTTATCAGCGGTGATGAATCAACTCGCGTTGTCTTGGGAGCAGGAGTGACACTTCAATGGGACGCTACATGGAGTTTGGGGAGGGATGTGCCCCCGCGGATGGGGAGGGTGAAGGAAAACAACGTAGTTGAGGAAAGGGAAACGTCTCATTAACGTGGCTGTGTGCTGGCAGCTCGCTGTGTGGGTGAGATTTTGTCATTTGGGGGATGAGAGGGGGGGGAATTTGGGCCTGGGGTAGAATAGAGGGGGGATGAGCCTTTCCCCATCCCCATTGTGGCTGTGGGGTCTGGGTTTGGTGCACGGCTGGGGCTCGCATCTAAGAGCAGAGCCAGAAACGTGCAGCCATCGTGCCTTGGGGTTCCAGCATCGCTCGAGGATGCTCGGGGCACATCCAGCACCACCTCCCCCAGCCCTGTGCGTGGCATCGTGTCCCAGCACACGGCTGTGCCACTGTGCACCGCTGCGCAGGGTTTGCAGCTGCGAAAGGAGAGGGAGACAAAATAGAAAGCCTCAGTCATTATTCATGACGAGTTGGGTTTTGCTTTTTAAGCGAAGCCAGGAGCATCTCTGAGAGCCAGAGTGCATCCTGGGCTGCTTCTGTGGGGGGGGGCAAGGGAGGGGGGAGAGCTCTTGCATCCACACGACCGTGTGCGTAATAATGCAATTACAGCATTGCTGCAGACAAAGGGCCCGTAATTAATCACACGTGTCGGAATCAAGCATGCTGCATGAGGGCTCATTATTTAATGGATTAATTAACCAAAAAAAAAAAAAAGAAAAAAAAAGAAGAAGAAAAAAAGAAGTGTTCTGAACACTGTTCTCGGGTTGCAAACGCTGTTCCCTGGAACTGTCTTCTGCGGGGAAGCGTGGTGACATCGCTGTCTCCTTCTGCCTCTGCTGCTCCCCACTGCTCAGCCCTCTGAGGTGGCACAAGTGATAAATGCTTGAAAAAACCCAACTGTCTCATTAAGTGCGAGGAGAGTTGCGGGCTCCGACTCCCCTTTCCATTCGCGTTTGCGCTAAATCCTCATTTGCATTTAGATTACCAGCGTGGCTCGGGCTGGAGTTGGATGCTGTGCTGCTGCAGTAATGAGCACAGAGGGACCCAACGCTCCCCCCACATGGCGGCCACAGGGGGGCACAGACCCTCCCTATTCTCCCCCCCCCCCAATGCATCCCCACTTGTTTTCAGCGACGCTGGAAGCTCTCGGCTCTCTTATTTTCCAGGAAGAGCAGCTCCTGTACAGCAATGCCTCCAAGTGATGAGGGCTGGGGGCAGCGGGGTGGGCTCTGGTGCTGCCCCTGGGATACAGAGGAAGGGACAGGAATGGGGACGCGGGGTCTGCCTATAGCTAGAGCCATGTACATATGTATATATATGGATGTATAAGTGTGCAGAGCGCCTTCCCCATGAGCATCCTGATCGGGATGGAAGGAGGGTTAAGTTTTTCCTCCTCTTTCTGTTTCTCCTCGTGCTCTGCCGCCTGCATCCTGGGCTCCAGCTCTGCAGGAGCGTGGGTGAGTTTAAAAAGTAATGACCAGCAGCCTTTTAACCCACTTTAAGGGCACTGCAGCACATTTTCCAGCAGGCTGAGAGAGCGGCGGGGCCCCACAGGGTGGGAAATGGTCCTCAGCACTGGTGGCCTCATGGATGGAGCTGTGGCAATGGGGTCACTTCCCTGTGTCCCTCGTGCTGCAGCACACAATGTCCCAGAGCACCCCAATCCTGCTGGGACATCCCAACCCACACAGACATCCCAACCCTGCAGGGAGATCTCAACCCTACATGGACACCCCAATCCTACAGGGACAGCCCAACTCTAAAGGGGCACCTCAACCATGCAGGGACACACCAACCAAATAGGGACAGCCCAGTCATACAGGGACATCCCAACCCTACATGGATACTCCAACCCTACAGGGGTACCTCAACCACACAGGGACACTCCAACCACACAGACATCCTAACCCTACAGGGAGATCCCAACCCTACAGAGAGAGAAACATCTCAACCACCCAGGGACAGCCCAACCCTACAGGGACATCCCAACCCTGGAGGATGCCCCAACCCTGCAGGGGGCTGACGCTCAGCCCAGTGGGAGGCACAAGCAGGCCAAGCGTTGCAGTACTGACGTGTTGCTCAGGTGCTGTGTGCGTGCCCCGGTGGTCCTCGATTTGAGATCCAAATGGGAAATGATATCCCATTTGGTCCTTTGAAGAAGAAATTGTTCTCGGCTGCCTCGTCAGCTCTGCCTTGCAAAGGGTCAGGCTGCAATTCCCAGCAGCTCCGCAGCAAGGTAAGGCTGGTGTGGAGAGGTAATGACCTTCATTAGGCTCAATTGATGCAACTGGAAAAAAACCAGAGCCAGGAGGCAGCCTCTCCTTCCAGCCCACGCGCTCCAGGTGCACCCGGCGCTCGCCTGCTTCCTCCAGCACCATCAATTTGTCCAATAAAAGCCATTAGCACTCCTTCCGAGCCCCATCCTCCGTGGGATGTGTGACCTCGTGGGTGCAGAACTGCTGCGGGAGGTGGAGGGGACGGAAGGTCAGCAGCACCAGGGATGCGTCTGTCCCCGTTTAGAGGCGGTAATGCAGCGCAGAGCACCGTGGCTGGTGGCTGCTGTGGGATGCACTGCCCTCGAGGCGCTGCCCATCTGCATGGTGCTGAGCACCAAGCCCCAACCCCAGGCTGTGGCTCTGCCTCGTGTGGCTGTCAGTGCATAAACTGTCAGTGCTGGAGGGGACGAGGGATGGATGCTCCATCCTAATCGTGTTAGCGCTGCGAGAAACTCCTCAAGTCCCCACCAATTGCTCTGTAATGAGATCTTCCTCGGGCTGGCTGTCTCTGGCGGCAGATGGATGGGAGCAGCACCCGCTGCCCTGCGGGATGCAGGAATGTGGCACCACGGTGTGGCTGCAGGGACGGGCTGGGGACACTGCGTCTGCTGGCCTTGCACCCACACACAGGGGTTGCCAGCGAGATCCCGATAGCTCAGCAACACTACCAACTCAAAAGTCCTCTCGGGGACCAGGATAGGCTTAGAGGTCTCCAGTAAACCACTGGTCACTGATGGGTTTTCCACAGGCATAAAGACATCTCAAAGCCTACGCACACAACGGGCGTCCTCTGGTTGCTTAATGAGTCCCCATCAAACAGAAAACCCTTCGCTGTCCGTTTGTGTTCAGTCCCAGCGGGGCTAGAGCTCGGTGGTGGTCTCCTGGGTGACCTCAGAGCGTGGCTCGTCCCCAGTGCCCTGCTGCTGGCCCACGCCTAGTCATGCTGGCTGGCCACGGCCGTCCGATGGGGCGCAGGTGGAGATGCGCTCCCGAGTGGTGGTCCGTGCTCGGGAGAAGCTGTTCTGCTCCACGCGGGCTCGGAAGGGCAGGCAGAACTCACGGAAACACCTCTTGAAGTTTTCATCCAGGAAAGCGTAGAGGACGGGGTTGAGGCTGCTGTTGGTGTAGCCCAGCGCGATGCAGAAGTGCAGGCTGGCCACCACGTAAGGATTCTTCTTGTCGATGTCCACCAGCGTCCAGACGATGACGAAGATGTGGATGGGCGTCCAGCAGATGATGAAGGCTGCCACCACCACCAGCACCATGCGGGTGATGCGACGCAGGTTGCGGTCCTTCTCCTTGGAGCCCGAGAGCAGACGGACGCTCTTCAGGCGCAGGATCATCAGCCCATAGCAGATGGTGATGACCAGGATGGGCACCATGAAGGCGAAGATGAAGACACAGATCTTGGTCACCGTATCCCAGTAGATGGGAGGGTCGGGGAACTGCAGCGTGCACAGCACTGTTCCGTCTGCGGGAAGAGCGACCAAATTGGGATTAAAACAGGGAGAGCAGATGGAGTGTCACCTGGGAACTGAATGCTTCTGCTTCATAGTGGCCGAGCATCTCCGTCTGCACTAAAACCACCAGGAGATGCGTGCCCACGTGCCAGCGCCTTGCAGATTCCCCCCAGAGCTTTGTGGGATGCAGCAGGTGCCATCAAACTCGGGGTTGTCCCCTGCAGAGCTCTCCCAGCCCCTGTGGTGGGCACGTCCCCATCTCACATTGAAACTGCCAGCTTCTGTAGGGTGCCCAGAGCTCTCCCAGCAGCTGACAAACAGGAGCTGCAGAGCTGGGCGTGGGCTGGCTGGGGACTTCACTCTATACCCAGTATAACCAGTATACCCCAAGCACTGGGCATGGGCACCTGATTCACACCCCAGGAGCGAACACCTGGGACTGTTTCCAACCTCTGAAACCAAAATGGAAAGTAACACCATGCTGGTTTTCCACAGCTTACAGTCCCACAGAGGGGTGACCACCGTGAAGCACGAACATGGTACAGGACCAAGTGTCTCAGTAGGGTCACCCCAGGAAGCACAGATGGGACCTTCCCACAGAATCCCACTTGCCTTTCGACTTGGTGACCGCCATGACCATGATGGGCACCCCAATGATGGAGGAGAGCACCCAGATGCAGACGTTGATGACCTTGGCCTTGGCCGGTGTGCGGAAATCCAGCGCCTTGACTGGGTGACACACGGCCACGTAGCGATCCACGCTCATCATGGTGAGGGTGAAGATGCTGGTGAACATGTTGTAGTAGTCAATGGAGAGTACGAGCTTGCAGAGCAGCTCCCCAAAGGGCCAGGTCTCCATCAGATACTTGGCGCTCTGGAAGGGCAGCGTGCTGGTGGCCAGCGCGTCGGCCAGAGCCAGGTTGAAGATGTAGATGTTGGTGGCTGTCTTCATCTTGGTGTACCTGAAGGGGAGGGCAGAGGTGGGGGCTGGTGGGTGCTCAGGGAACCAGAAATCCTTCTGGTTTGATTTCCTGTTGAATTTAAGGGGGGGGGGGGTGGGGGGGGGTGGGAGGGTATTGGTGAGGAGATGTGCTGAGGGTGACTGTCAGTGGTGGCAGGGATGGGTTGGATTTGGACTTGAGGACCTCAGTGGTCTTTTCCAACCTGAATGACTCCGTGATGCTATGAGTGGGCATGTTGGGGATGAGCTGAAGTTGGACTGGATGATCTTAGGGGTCTTTTTCCAACCATAATAACTCCATGATTCTACGTGCCCATCTGAGGAAGGGCTGGGGACTTGCTTCTGCGTTGGGTGAAGCCAAGAGGAGCCCCTCCCACACTCCTAGCTGGGGAAACAACACTCATTCATTTCCCTGCCTTCAGTTGGAGATCAAAGCAACCCCGAAGAGCATTTCAAATCAGTCTCTTTTCCAATTAAATCGATTTACTCCATTTCCCTGAATCAGTTGCACAATGTCCTTTACCTCCTGAAACCTCCTCTATCTGATTTTCCACCCAGTAAATCGTGATTATCCAGTCCGCTTCCCTGTCGAGTTTCCTTGCAGAAATTGGATCGATTACCCCGGAAACAGGCCATCTGGGAGCAGCACCACCAGCACGGCCAGCACTGCTCCGTGGGAGCCCTTGGGGAAGCCTGGCCCCATGCACAGCACGGGGACATGGGGACATTGACTCCACCACTGGCACAACAGCTCTGGTCCTCGTCACATCGTGACAGGAGCAGTGCCTGGACCTGGTGCTGAGAGCTGAAGGTCCCCCAAAGGTCACAGTGCTTGTGGGGACCCCCAGGTTGCTTGTGGGGTATGGGGCTGTGCTTGAAGCTCCATCCTCTCCACAAGCTCCTTCCCAGCCAGCCCCATAGCTCGGAGCATCCTCCACAGCTCATTGAGTTACACCCTAATTGATTAGCAGAGCATCTCTGCGCGTGGATAAAGCTGCTTGCAGCATCCACAGGGGGTCAAGCTGAGAACTGAGGGACAGTGCTGCACTGTGGATGATGGATTTGGCTCTGGAACATGGGGGGAGATGTCCCCCAGACTGAGATGACCCGTTGGGGCTCAGCTTAGAGAATGACTCCATCATGCACAGAGCAAACTGGGGTGAGGTGAGGCTCCCTTCCCTTTGGCCTTCCCCACCCTCCATCAGGAGACCCCACTGGGAGTGGGTACAGCCCCAGGTCGCGCTGTGAGATGGAGCTGCAGAAATGGGGCTCCGTGCAGCAGTGAGCATGTTCTGGCTGCAGCCCCTTGCCTGGGGGTGGGAGACACACATCTGATTTGAATTTGCTTTTTAAGCACAACATGAATGTGAAATTGAAGCCCTTTCCCGTGTCATTGCCCGGGCTCTTCTTTCAGCACCGTTTCCTTCTGGGTTAAACGCAATCCTGAGGATTTCTGTTTGCATTCAGTTTTTGTTTTGGTCTCCCAGGTTAAAAATAGCTGTTCCAGGTAGGTTCACACTTCTTTGATCTCTGCTTTTCTTTGCACAAAGGGGATAAATGGGTGACTCGGGCCGTGCAGCACAGTGCTGGGTAAGCACTTCCACAGCTGCTGCCAGATGTGCCCCCTCACCTGGTGGGTTTTGGGGCAGGATTCAGCCCAGGGTTGAGCCCAGTGGTGGGGTCCAGTGTGGTGAGCCCATCCCCTCCAGGCTGCCAGTGCCACCAGTGCTTCTAAGGGGGAGAGGTTTAAATGCTGCTGTCATTGTGATGTGGGGGGGAGGGGGGTGGTGGTGGCTGGGTGCTCACCCTATTTTGGCTACTCTGCGCTTTGGGTTTTGGCTTGGGTGGGCTCCAGGGTGGAGGGATGAAGGTGCTGGGCACAGGGTCCTGCATGGGCTCACTCACCGTCAGCCTCAGCACATCAGGGAATGGTGTCCCCATGTCCCTGTGCCCCCAATCTCTGCTGGTGCACTCCAACCACAAACCCCCCTGCAGAGGGGTCTGGGTGCGGGCTGTGCTTGCAATCCCACTGACAGCCCCATCCCATGCAGCTTTCCCCTGACACAGCCTCCCCTACACGGAGCAGTCCACTCATGTAGTGAACTGCTCTGTCCTTAGTCGTAGATGCCAAAAGCTCTGAGACCTTCAGTTTCAGGAGGCTGAGCCCCCATCTCATGCAACAAACCCCAGAGGAGCCCAGGAGCCATTTGTGGGGCTGAGGACCGTGCATATCCATCCCCCCCCATGAGATTTACAGCACCAGGTGCCAGGCTGGGGAGTGGGGGTCTGAAACCACAGCGATGTGCTGTGGCTGCTGCACCAGGCTGCGTTCGTTAAGCACAGGCAGCAATTAGGGGAAGGAGGATGCTGTTTGCACACTCAGGCTTTTCCTGTCTCAAAATGCCGTCCCCGCTCACCGTGCCGAGGCAGACAGAGGGGGCCAACAACGTGCATCCCCCACTCTGTGTTTCGTTGAATTTGCTTTTTTCTCTCCAGGCTCGACTGTAAAGCTGCTTCGGATGGGTGAAAAACCCCCGTTGGTGCCGCGATCCGTTCCCACCCCGCCCGGCACAGGGCTGCAGGCAGGAGCTGCCTTTGTTCCGCAGGTGATGCAGCTGCTGCCCCTCCTCGGAGCTTTGGCACTGGGTTTTGCACACCGTTCCCTCTCGCACAACAGATTTTTGGCCATAGGAGCTGGGCGGGCAGGTCACACCGCTGTCCCCGTGCCGTGGAAGAGATGGGGTTGCGTGGGGGCGGGGGGGGAATGGGACAAAATGGGGTATCCCACACAACCTGTGTGGGGGGGTCCTGTGGACTGCAGGGCTGCCCTGTTCTGAATGAAGGCGGGGGGGGGGAGAAGCATGGCCTTCCGTGGTCCCCCCCATCCACTAAGAAGGGCGAGGGGATCCCACAGGAGAAGGGGAATGGGACCCCCCAAACACTGGCTCCCGCACCCCTTCGTGCTTCACTCACGCGCATCCTCTGTGCTATCCCGTCTCACCTGCTCACCCTGCACACACGTGTGTGCTCACACGTGGCTGCATCACACCCAGCTCAGCACCCACCCACACTCCCGTGCTCATCATCACAGTGCACGCTCACAGCCGCTGCACGCGCGCTCCCGCTCCTCTCCCACTCGCACCCAGTGCGCTCTTACACCCTTTCCACGCTCGCAGCACGCTCCCCGCGTTGCACGCTCGCCCGCAGCCCCGTGCCCGCTCTCACCGCACGATGCCGTACATCACCAGCACGTTGCCCAGCAGCCCCACCACGCACACCACGGAGTACAGCGCGGTGATGACGATGGCGATGAGGATGGACGTGGCGTTCTTGGCCCTCGGCGGCCCCGTGTCATTGCCGCCGGGACCGGGGAGGGGATCCCAGGCGGTGCGGTTGTCCCACACCGCGGGGAGCTCCGTGGGCAGCTCCGTGGGCAGCTCCATGCCACGCCGCGCCCGCACCGCGCCGCGCAGAGACGCGGGTTCGAGTCCCGCTCCCGCCCGGCGCCGCCGCCTCCCGCAGTCTCCTTATAGGGCCGCCGTGTGCCCCGAGCCACGTGGGGCCGGGGGCGGCCCTGCCGCCTGCTGCCGCCTCCCCCCGCACCCCCCCCTTACCCTACCTGCATCCCAGACCCCTCCCAGCCCGAATCTCCGCGGTGCTTTTTGCCCCCTGCTGCCCCCCACCCCGGTCCCTACAGCACCTCGACTCTCCCGGTCGTCCCCCGGTTCCTTCTGCATCTCTCCCTCTTCCTACGGAGCCCCCACACGCGGTCCCTGTCGCCCCCTCCCACACCCTGCCGCCTTCTCCCGGAGCCACTGTGGGGCCCCGACCATTCTCCCCCGGGATGGAGGGGGGGGGGGGGGGGGGGGGGTCCTCAGGGCTGGGGAACATCGGGTTCAGTGCAAACTGCGGTAGTGATCCGGTTTCCTTTTCTTTGGAAGAAGGCGGGGGGGGGGCATGGTGAGGAGGGAGGGGAGAAGGAGTGGGGGGCAAACAGCCCCTGTCCCCATAGGGAAGGTGGGAGCTCCCAGGTGGGATCAGGGCTGCCAGTGGGATCCGAGTTGCAAAATGGGATCGGGGTTCCAACAGGAGCCAATGGGAACGCAATGGGTTGTGATGGGGGGACCTCCGCCCCTCTCAGGGTTGTAAGGAGGAACCCCCGAGCTCAGCGGGATGGATGCACCCCGCGCTGCCCGTCGTGGTGGGCTGAGCCCCCCTCCCGGCCCTGCCGTGGTGCCCGGCTGAGGGCTGAGGGCAGCGTTACCCCTCCGGTGCTGATCAGGGTCTGGGGGTTGCACGGGGAACCCCTTCCCGGTGCATGGCTGCTGCGGATCGGCTGTCCCCAAGACTTCCTCACCTCCTGGTGGCAGTGCCAGCCTGCCCCGAGGCAGGATGCATCATTTTTTTCTGCCCTACGGCCCGTCCCCACGAAAAACGCCTTTGAAGCAGCCTGAAAAGAGGGTGATTGCTTTAGAGATGGGGTATCGAACCCTTCCCCCCTCCCCCCCCAAGCCCGACCCCATAGCAGGGAAGGGAGCATGACCAGCGCACGCTTTGCGGGCACCGCCAGCACTGCGCACCCATCGGTCCCCACGGGAGTCTAGTTGTTTTACTGATTGTCGCTTATTTTGGTATTACCGCACCCCTCTTCTTCCCCCCCCCCCCCCGCCCATGCTGACAATGGAGCTCTGATTGCACCCTGGCAGCGGCAGCCCGGATTTGGGGGGCTGCAGCCGGGGATGCTGCTCCCCCTGCATCGCTTCCAATCGTCGCAGCGTTCTCAGGGAGTGAGTCATCCGGCAGCGAGACATCCAGGGGGGGACCGAGGAGCAGCTTCCAAAGGACATCACCGCTCCCGCGTGTCTGTCTCCCTATAGCTGCACTCGGAGTTTGTAGGTCCGTGCGCTGCCCCCCAAGGGCGGGGACCTTCGGGCCGCCCCTCCGCTGCTCACCGGGGAGGGGGTACAAAACGTTTCCTTTTCTTTTGGCCTCCCCAACGCCCAGACACGAGGATGCTCAGCTGTGGCTCCTCGGTCCCCACAGCCTCAGCCCACGCACCCACCTCCCCCCGGGGGAAGAGGGGATGTTGGCTTTGATGTGGGGAATCCAGGTCAGCGCTAACCCAGATCCATCCCCGCCGCTCTCTGTTCCCATCCCGTTTTCCTTCGGCTCTCCCCTTTACTTATTCATGTGGCTGCAGCTGTTCTCCCCGCACCGATGGGGCTGAGGAAGGGAGAAGGGGAAGCCGGAGCACGGAAGTGTTGGGCTGTGATTTGTGTTTGGGCGGATGGATGGAGCACCCGCGGGTCCCGGCTGGCTCAGCAGCAGCAGTTTGGGGGGGGGGGGGGGGGGGGAGGGGGCGGTGTACGATGTGCAAATCCCGTCTTGTAGTCCCTTGCGCATCCGGCAACACAGGTGAGCCATGGGAACCCACAGCTAAGATGATGCTGATTCAAGGGTTTTCGGTGCCTTTTCTCTTTTCTCTTTGAGCTCAACCCGCTCCACGGCTCTGCAGTTCCGTGAGCAATGAACAGCACAATGCCCCAGCTCGGGTGTGGGCAGATGAAGGGATGCGATGCAGGAGTGGTACCCACTGATGGAAGAGTGGTACCCATGGATGTAGGAGAGGTACCTATAGGTGTAGGGGTGGTACCCACGAGTGTAGGGGTGGTACCCACGGGTTTAGGAGCAGAATCCGTGGATGCAGGGCAGCTCTGCCAGCCCATCACCTGAAAGAACCAAAGAGGCTGAGGTGGAGCACTGGAATGTCTTCGTGTGGAGGGCTCAGGCTCTGGGTGCTGCCCCGGGGCGGTGTGCCCGCGCCTGGAGGATGGTGGCGGCACTGTGGGATGTGCTCAGGGATGGCAGCGCGTGGCCGTGGGGCCGGAGCCGTGGGCATGTGGCAGGGGGACATTTTTCCGAGGTGCCTGACGAGCAGAGCAATTATCCTCTTTCCTCCGCATCCAGGCGCATCCTCTCGGGCCGGGCTGAGTCACGGCGGCAGCGCTGCAGGAGCAGCAGCGCACGGTTCCCCACGAGGCCCCGCGACTCCGCATCGCCCTTCGCCGGCAGCTCCGACCCGCACGCACTCGGCTCTCTCTGCCCTCGGGAAATGCCACGTCCTCCTGGCAGCTGCAGGGGCAGCGAGGTGGGTGCCGGCCCAGCAGGTGACACAGGGACAGCAGTGCCCCAAATCAGGAGCCACGACCCTCGAGGAGCAGCGGCTGCGGTTAGCTGCTGGGGAGGGGCTGGGGGGGGGGGGGGGGGGACAGGAGGGAACGCTGCGTGGAAAGGACACCTCCGAGCTCCGGCTGGAGGACATCTCCTCGGGAGGACGAGGGACGGGCGCAGTGGGGTCTGCTCTTCGTCTTGCACACCCCCCTAAGTCAGAGCCACCCGACCTTTAAGGACGGAGAATAAAACTGCTGATGGAGCTGTGGGTGAACAGCAGATGTGTCCCAGCACTGCACGGTACACAGACCCCCCTCAGCCCCCCCCTGCTCAGTGCCATCCCCGAGGTCCCCCCTAAACCTCTGCAGTGCCCGGCACGGCCGCACTCGGTCCCCATCCTCGAGCTGCAAATCGCAGCACGACCCGTCCAGAGAAAGGACTGGGAGGGGGAGAAAAAGCCAACGGGGGAGAAGGGGACACCCCCGGGGGAGCAGGGACACCGGGCCACGATGCAGCCCCCATTTCGTTCCCGAAAATGCCACAGAATGGATTTCCCCCCCTCTGCTCCAGCCCCGCGGACGGGCACCCATCAGACGCAGCGCCTTTGGGGACCGCGGGCGAGAGGACCAGGAAATGGGGTTGTCATGGAAACCGGTGAACTGCCAGCGCTGATTTCGTTTGTTTATTTATTTATTTATTTCGCTTATTTTGGTCGAGGCCGGGAAGGAAAAAAAAGAAATAGAAATAAGACGGGCGGAGGAGTGGGGGAGAAGGGCAGAGTCAGTGTCAGCATGGGTGGGTGGAGGGAGGGAGGGATGGATGGAAAGAGGAATAGATGGGGGGATGGATGGAGTAAGGGATGGATGGACGGAAAGATGGAGGGATGGATGGGTGGGTGGAAGGAGGGAGAGATGGATGAAGGGATGGATTGAAGAATGAATGAGTCAAGGGAGGGATGGATGGAACGATGGAGAGATGGGTGGATGGAGGAAGGCTGAGAGGAGGGAGGGATGCTGTAGGGGAACTTTTTGGGAACCACGGGGCCTTGATGGACACTGCAGTGAGATGTTGCAGGTGCAGCCCTGCGTGGGGGAGGACTCAACACATTTCTGTCTCCTCCTGAGCAGGTTGGGGGATGCAGAGCGGGTCTGGGGGCTTTCATCTGTGTGAGCAAAGCCCTGGGGATGCCACCTGCATGGCCCAAATATCAGATCCCAAATGCCATCGCTTTGGAAACCCGAAGCTGGGCAGTGGGTTTTCCAGCACACACACACGTGCACAGCCTCCCCATGGAATGGGGTGGAGGTTCACCCCTGGGACCACCCCCAAGAGCCTCCCAGAGCCCCCTGCACACAGCCACAGCGATCCTCACCGCCCCCTGCCCGGTGCCAGCCCTGCATCCGTCAGCTCCCACAGCAGCTGCCTGTGGCTATTTACAGCTCTGCACAGGAATTCTGAGCACAGCAATAAATCCATCACCTGTTCCCAACCTCCAGGCACTGCCAGGACACACGCTCACGTCGCTGCAGGACGGACGGACGGACGCAGGTGGGTGCTGGGGCTCTGCTACACACAGCACAGCGATGTGGGGCTGAGCTCTCCCTGCTATCACTCAGACCTTTTTACAGAGCTGGGAGTTGCACTGATGTTTTACTCATCCGCAGTGTTCCTTAATTGCAGCCACGTTTTGCAAGTGGAATTAATTGCCTTCTTGGCTCACTAATGACCTTGGTATGCTAACGAGCACCAAAACCTGAGATGTTTTCCCTGCCCCTCTCAAAACCATCAGGGTGCGGGGGAATGGGGTAATAGCATCCAAATCTGAGCAGAATCTTCTTTGAGCCTTCAGGGTTGCGCTTTCTGTTCCCAAGACACTGCCCATGGAGAGCACCCAAAGCAGAACCAAATCCTGCATCACCTCCTCCCCACTGCAGAGGAGTAACCTGAGGGAGACTGAGGCAAGGGCACCGATCCCCACTTCAGAAAGCTCTCAGTGCTACAGACAGCTCATGCATTTATTGCCATAGCTGGAGTCTTTCTTCCCACTCCTCTCCTCCCATCCTTTCTTCTCTCCTGGGGTGCAGGATGGACAGTCCATGTGGCGCAGATCAGAAGGATGCAGTGGCATGGCACCGGCATCCAGACACTGCTGCCACCAACCCTCCATGCTCAGAAAGATTAGGGGAAGGAAGAGCTTGGGGCCCTTTCCCAGCCCCACATCCATAGGGCAGCGTTCCTCCTGCCCCCAAACCTCACCAATCCAGGCTCACAGTGCAAAAGGCTCAAATTCACTGAGTTCTTCCTGAGCAAACCAGTGGGAGGCTCTAGGGAACCCAGCACGATGGGATGGGGAGCAGTGGGGCTGAGGACACCTCATCGCTCCCTCATTCCATCCCAATGTTCTGCCACCACGTCCCATCTGTGCCGTGTCCCCTCCAGTCCCACTGGGCACCGTCAGCAGAACTGCAAGGGAAGCAGAGCCCAGGGTTGGGGGTCAGCCAAACCCATTGCTGGGCAGTACTGGGGGGCCCCACCACCCCCACTTTGGGGTGCTGGAGCACTGGTGAGCACACGACAGTGGCCCAAAATGGGGTTGGGGGGCAGCGAGGTGGATCAGCATCCTAAAATGAGACAGGGAAGGTTTGGGGGACCCTGAGCCCCCTCCCCACCCGGCACGCACCTTCCAGCGGTTCCCACATTCATTGCACAGCACGAACGTCGTCATGGGCTCATCGGCACTGCGCGTCTGCACCTGGACAGGGAGCAGGCAAGCGGGTCAGCAGCCACCCATGACCCCCCCTAAATTACAGGTTGGGGTCCCCCAGACGTGCGGGGCTCCCGGGCCCACCTGGTTGTAGGTGCAATTCTTCTTCTTGCACTTGCCACACTGGAAGAGGTCGGTGACGGTGCCGCCTGTTTTGGCCATCTGGTGCTCACGGATGGCCTCCTGGGTCATGGCGTTACGCAGCTCCTTCAGCTCGTCGCTGGCCATTTCCTGCCACCAGGGGATCGCGTCAGCACCCCTGGGTCAGCACCCGTGGGTGCAACCCCCCGTGGGCCTCCATCCTCCCATCCATTCAGGATGATCAGGGAGTCATCCCCAACCGTGGCCACTCATCGAATCACGGAGTCATGGTTGGAACCTCCATCAGGTTGGAATCGGAGATCACCAAGTCCGACCCAACCCAAGCCCACCCCCACCATGCCCACCGACCACGTCCCCAAATGTCCCTCCAGAGCCGGTGACCCCCCCACCTCCCTGAGCCTGTTCCAGCACGCCGCCATCAGGTTTTTGCTAACATCCAACCTGATCCCTCTCTCTGTGCTCGCTTAGGGACTCAAACCCACCCAAGGGGATCGGGCCCCCCCATGCTCAGCCCCACAGCGCCGTGCACCTCAGCGGTCATACGCGCAATGAGGGCGGGCGCAATGGCCCCGCACAGCACGTTCTTCCTCAGGTTGGGGTTCTTGGGGTCCTTCAGGTTGCTGATCCTGCTCCGCACACGGTTGCGATACTTCATGTCCGTGCTCTTCAGCTCCTGGAAGATATGTGGGGCTCGTCAAGGAAATCATATTCCTGGAGGAGGAATGATCTCTGGGGCAGATGGTGGCCAAGGGGAGACCCCAATCGTTCCCTAAGGAGAAAGACAGGTCCCCAAGCAGAGGGATTGGGGACAAGCAGCATCAGGGCGGGAGCGCATGGGATGAGGCAGGCTGGGGATGCTCGGCATCAGCTTTTAGTGCGGGCTCGGGGCTCCCTCTGCAGGCAGCGGGGCCAGGCAGCCTGGCAGCGCTCCTCGCATCCCGTCCCGGTCCGTTTCCATCACTTCGCGCCTGTCCCCCACCCGAGGACCCCGCAGCAGCAGCAGCTCGGGGACCCCAAAGGATATGGTCTTCGATTTCAGATGCCATCCTCTCACAGTTGACGCCGAACTCCTTGTAGTCATCTGCAGGGAGAGGAGAGGGACGGTGATGGGGCTGGAATCAGAAGGGCCTCATCCCACACCCGCAGAGCTCCAACAAAGCAACCAAACCCCGAGCTCTGCCCCCAACCCGTCCTTCTAAAACCGTAACCCCCTCCAATAACCACATGCAGACCCCCCACCCAAGACCCCGAGCACCTTATTTTCGCCCCCTTTGGGGCCGAGCACCCCTTCCCACCCCGTCCTGCTCACCGTCCATGCGCAGTGCGGCCGTCAGCATCTCGATGCATTTGTCCCGCACGGAGTCCCCGGTCAGATAGCAGGGGGGCAAGAGGCAGACGCTGGGTGAGAAGGGGGGGCTGCCGGGGGTCCGTGGTGTCTCCACTTTGCCCTTGTTGCTGCTGGCTCTGAGGGAACACAGGGAGGTTTTGGGGTCCCCCCCACAGTTTAGGGGCACGGCGGTCCCATGGTGGGGGGACAGATGGATCCTACCTGTCCCCAGTGCTGTCGCTGGAGCTGCGCCGGGAGCTGTTGGGAGCTGGTGAGGGGTTGGCACCCGTCGAGGGTCTCCTGGGGGTGGAACGGGGTGGGGGACAGTAGTGTTGACACCAGTGATGGAGCATACAAAGCCCACGTCCCATTGTCAGTGTCCCCAGCAGTGCCAGGGATGGGGGCATTGGCACCATCAGCCACCACCACCACCGTGAACACCCCTGAGCCCGTCCCTGGGAGGTGCAGAACTGGGGGTTCCCCCACGCCACCCCCCCCGTACCTCTCCCCCGAGGGTCTCTTCTGCGGGGAGGAAGAGGAGGATGCCACAGAGGACCGTGAGTCGGCAGAGTCCCTCCTGGCAGGAGCAGCTCAGTGTCAGTGCACGGCTATAGGGATCGAGTGGTGGGTCTGGAGCCCCCCCCCCACCCAGCCCAGGGCCCCCACCTCTCCTTCTTGCCATCCAGAAGCGACTTCTTTGAGGGTGCAGTGGGACTCCGTCCAGCGCTGGGCTCCCTTCATGGCAAAGCACAAATAAAATGGGGAGATGCTCTCAGCTCCCAGCACCCCCGTGTTATTGGGTCCTACCCACCTCCATCAGCAAAGTGCCCCCCACCCCCCCCCCAGAGTGCCCTGCAGTCAGGGGGAGGTTGGTGGGTACCTCTCCGGGTTGGAGTCAGTGGGGTGGCCCTTTGGGGGGGCTGTATGGGAGCCAGACTTGCTGTGCTTCCTGCAGACAGAGAGTGGGGGTGGCTCAGCAAGCAGCCCCAGAACGGTCCCCACTTGGGCACAGGGAAAGGGAAATCCTGGATCTGTGGCACTGCCCCATGCACTGAATCCCACACCTCTCCTTGTGCTTCTCCCTGTGCTTCTCAGAAGGGCTCTTGGGGTGCTTCACTGCGTGGGGGTTCACCCCTTCATTGGGACTGGGGACATCCAACCTCTTCTCCTTCTCCTTCTTCTCCCCATCTGTGTCCTTCTCCTTCTTTGGGGGGGCAGAGGACTCTGGGGATGGAGCAGGGGTCACAACACACACCAAACCTCACCCCACTGTGGGATGTGGGGCTGGGGGCACCAGACCCCCCCTAGGGGAATTTTGGGGGTGTCTTTCTGCCCGTCTCACCCAGCAGCCGCTTCCAGTTCTTGATGAGGATCTTGGCCGAGGCCACCACCTCCTCATCTGAGCAGTGCTTCCGCATTGAGTTGACGGCCACCCCGATGCGCGTGGTCTGGGGACGGGCGTTGTAGGGTCACCTTCCCCGGGAGGAGGGGCTTGGGATGAGCACCCCCTCCCCAGGATCCCCTGGTCCCTCTCACCTGCAGCAGCTGGATGGTCATGGTGTAACCAGTGAGAGACTTGAGCAGGTCCAGAGCCCCTTCCTACAGCAGGGGGAGGGACACAAAACCCATAGAGGAGATGCTACCGGAGTGGGGACACCTGAAGGATCCCTGGAAAGGTCAGGACCACACACCCACCACCAGTGATGCTCCCACCGAACCCAAACCTGTGCCCAAGGGAAGGGCTGGGGACAGCAGTGTGTCCCCAAGGGCCACGTGTCACCAGGTTCCCAGCCTGGCCCACACGGTGCCTGTGGGGTTATATATATCCCAGCATGGCTCTGCATGGGGTCATCTTCCTCCCCGGTATTTTTAGAGCTGCAGGAACAGATGGAGGGTGCAGGTAGCATGGCGGAGTTGTATGGCTCAGGGGACATCCTCATGCTGTCCCCTAGCTCTGTCCCCTCCCCAGAGTGGGGTAAAGCAGGAGGGTTTGGGGGGCAGAAATCACAGCCTGAGGCTGGGCAGGGTCACCCGTGAGCCACGGGGTCATTCCCTGCAAGGGAAACTGCAGAGAAGGGAGGTTTCAAAGGGAAGAGCAAACTGCCCACGTGGCTGTTGTGGAGTCTGAGTTGTTGCATTTTAGCATCCCCAGAAGCACAGGATTTGGGGGGATGGCAGTGCCGTGAGCCCCACTGTGCAGCCCACAGCTTGCCAGGGCAAAGTCTGGCTGCGACGGTCAAATATTAACCTTGAGGGCTGGGCTCTCCTCCATTCCTCCCCCCACAAAGGAACGGGATCGCCACCAAGGTCCTCACCGGGTGCACAGGGAGCAGGGCTGGGTTCCTGGCACCGAACCCCCCCGGGTTGCATGGGAGCCCCCTCCCTTTGCACGGCTGCAAAAAGCACAGCTGTGTTTGGGGTGCTTGGGGGGGCTGCTCCCACCCCCTATCGAGTTTTCATTTACACAGGGCTGAGCTCGTGGTGCCAGCCCTAACCCACACTGGGTGCGGGTGGCCGGGCTCCAAGCCCCCGTCACCCACACCGGTCCCACACCAAGGAGTGCCCAGAGCCACTCAGGACACCCCACAGCACCTCATCCCCACAGCCTCAAGCGCCAGGCTGCACCCACGGGGTGCTGCTCCAGCTCTACAATCCTGAGCTGGACAGCACCCCGGGGTGCTCAGCAACAGCCGTGGGAGCAGAGCGAAACTCCCTCCTCCTCTTCCTCCCACCCCACCCTGGGGAAGTCTGTTCTTTTCCTCCCTTCCCCATCCCAAGCCTCTCTGCGTCCTCCAAACGTGCCCACGTCGGCCTGCAAAGACCGTGCACCCGTGCAAACCTCGTACCCGTGTGCGAACGGGCACAGAGGTGCAGACATTGCACACCTGCGCACAAACGCAACGCGCCCAACGTGTTGCACGTGTGCAAACTTTGCACGCGTGGCCCTGCCTGCCTTACCGTGCTCTTCCTGGCCACCATCTTATCCAATTTCTTGGCAATCCGGACCAGCTCCTCAGCAGGTCCCATGCTGGCAGCTTGCTACGTCCCAGGCTTTGGGGGTTCCGGGAGCAAATTGCAGCTGGAGGCCGCGGTGTGGGTCCGGGGTGGGGGCAGTGGGCATGGGGCAGCAGCACAGAGCAGAGCAAGGAGAGGAAAAGGGGAAAAGAGAAGGAAGGAAAGCAAGGGAGGAAAGCAGAAAGGAGGTGTGGCTGTCCCGGGCCAGTTATAAACTCCTGCCAGGCAAGCGAAATAGCACGGGGCAGGGCTAAATATAGCCCGGAGCAGGAGAGGGACAAAGATTGCAGCGCTGGGGGAGGCGATGCAATGGGGACTCTGCGCCCTTCGGTGCCAGGAGGACCAGGGGGCTCCGGGAAGTGCTGGTGCACAGGGTTGGCACTGGGACGGCACTGGGACGGCACTGGGATTTGGCCTCGGTGCTGCCCGGAGCCACGCAGGCTTGATGCAACTTGCTGCAAATATTGCAAGGGTTGGGGGGGGGGAGAGCGCCTGGACTTCACCCCACGGCACCGCTGTCCCCAAGGAACCATGGGCTGGAGCTGAGCTGGGACACCCCAACACGGCGCTGGTGCTGACGTTTGCGTGCCCATCCACTGAGCAAAAGCAGAGCAGGGAGAGGGGGAAGGAGGGATGTGCTGCACTGGGGACACACAGCCATCCGCCAGCCCTCCTGTCCCCAGCAGGGAGCACAGCACCGGGAGGGGAGGGGAGGGGGGGGAACACCATCCAACAGAGGGATTGCAGATCATGCACTTATTAAAAAAAACAAAAACAAAACCAAAAACAGATGGTTTTATTAGAAATGAGAGAGAGAAAACGTGAAAAAGAAACAAACAAACGAAAACAAAGAGTTCTCTTCCTTTGAGATGAAACGTCCAACGCGCAATGATGCGGATGAGGATAAATCGTAGGGATGCCGGAATGTTGGTCCCAGAAAGTGGCTGCAGAAGGGCCCCGTGGATCACCACCCCTCCCCCCCCACCCATTCCTCCCCTCACCTTGAGACCCCCATGGCCAGGAGGTGACCAGCACCCACCCAGGGAGGGCCACAGCTCTGCAGTGCCACCCCACCCATCCCCAGGACGGTTGGTAGGGGTTTGGAGAGGTGTTGAGGCACTTTCCAGCCCTGCTGCCCTGGAGGACAATCAGAGAGCTGGGCTGGGGCCAGGCTGTAGCTGCAACCCCCCCCCCTCCCCCCACCCCCTCAAAAGAAGCCTTATCTTCTTTCCTACCAATCGCAAACAATTCACAGTTGTGGCAGAGGTGGCACACAGCAGCTGACCCCAGCAGGATGGGGGATGGGGGGGCTGCGTGGTATGTGTCCCCCCAACCACCAAGAAAAGAGAGGGAGGGGCAGCCCCCAGCCCCAAATCCCTGCACGAGGGGCTGAAACCTTCTGCCACTGGTGCAGTAAGTGTGTCCATTCTCTGCCCGACGGCAGCACGGAGGGGTGGCAGCCCTTGTGCTCTCCAAAGCCACCATCCAGGGGGGATCTTCCCAACGCGGGGGTCCCCAGGTCCCCCTGGAGGGCAGCGTCCGGCATGGTCCCATGTCACACACCCGATGCCAGGCGGGGGGGTGGGCAGCAGAGAGGGGAGGGAGGGCGGCCCCCAGCCCACCCCGAGTGCCACCAACCCCGTGGGGACGGGGACGCAGTCAGTCCTGCAGGAGGTGCACGAAGCTGGCAGGGAAGACACCAGTGCGGGAGCCATCACCTTCAATGAAGCCAACCTGGGGGTGCAGAAAGGAGGGGGGGGTTGAGGGGTCATGTTGTGCAGCACAGGGAGAGAGACATGTCACCAAGGTGACCCCCCTAGACCAGGCAGAGGGGACCAATCCATCACCCATCAGCACACTCCAGAAGGAAGGGGATGCAAGGAGAGCGGGGTAGGGGGGGTTGGGTGGGGGTGGGTCGCGGCGTGCGGTGCTCACCCAGCTCTGCTCATCCTCCTCCCGTGTCACCACGATCACCTCCCCCTTGGAGAACGTCAGCTCCCGTGCCTTGTCCCCCTTGCAGTCCACCACCGCCTTCACCCGCTTCTGCCTCCCCTTGGCCTGCGCCAGGAATGGGGTCAGTGAGTGGAAGGAGGGGGGGGGGGGGGGGGCAGCACCCCCATCCCCTCAAAAATCCCTCCATCCTGGGAAGAGAGCAGCAGGGACCTACCGGAGCAAAGCGTCGGGGCATGGGCACGGGGGGGACCTTGCTGGGAGCGGGGTCCTCGGGGCTCTGGGGGGGGGTGGCTTTGCCCACCATGCCGCTGATGCGCCGGTACGAGCGGGTGCTCTCGGAGCTGAGAGGACATTGGGGACCGCGTCAGCCCCCCCTGCCTCCCCCAGTCTGTCTCCCACCACAATGGGACCCAAGGAAGTAGGGTGGTAATGAAGAAGGACTTGGGGGGGGGGGGAACGGACGTCGACAGCCCCCACCCTCCCTAAAACCATTCTCAAAAAGGAATAGAACAACATTTTGCTATCTTCCCACCTGGCCCTATCGGTGACCCCTCCCAAAGGACCTGTGCCACCTCCAGGGATCGCCCAGCCCCCCCTAAACCCCGCCCCCCCCCCCCCCGCCGCCCCTGTCCCCCTGGCAGTAGAAAGACGACACCTTGGCTCCAGGCCCCCCCCACCCCATGCACAACTTGGGGTCCTGCACCCCATGCAATGACTGCACCGCCACCCAACATCCCCTAGATGTGCCCCCCCCTACCCAAACTTGACGGGGGTGACATCGGGGGTCACAGAACCCGGCGGGGGCTGCCCGGGGGGGGGAGCACCCGGCTCCATCCCCCTCCGTGTGCCCCCACTCTCCGTCTCCGAGCGCGTCTCCCAGTACGCTGCCCGCCGAGCTTCGGGGGGGCTGCGGGTGTTGGCAGCCGGGGGGGCCACGGCTGTGCCTTCCAGAGCCCCCGCGCTGCAGGAGGAGGAGGAGGAGGAGGAAGAGGAGAGGCTGCGCGGCGCGGAGGTCTCCGCCAAACCAGCAAAGTGCGGCTCCGACGTCTGCCGGGGGAGCTCGGGGCGCTCTGGGGTGATGGGGGGGAGGGGGGGGGGAAGAGGGACACAACGGGGACACAGTGGGGACACGATGGGGACGCTGAGGCTGGCGGCACGGCGCCGAGCACCGTGAGCATCCCGCGGGGTGTTTTCCCAGCCCCCCCCCCCCCCCACTTACCCGTGGGGCTGTGCTTAGGGCGGGGACCGCCCCGCGTGGGGTTTTTGAGGGGCAGCGGTGGGGGCAGTTCCTCGCTGTGCGCCCGGCGCGGTGCGGGACGCGATGCCACCAGGATGCTCTCGTAGGTCTGGTTGGTGATGTCCATGCCCGCGCAGCTCCAGCGCGGTGCTGGGGGGCAGGCGGGTGGGGGGCTGGCGGCCAGCGGCGAGGGGCCCTTGAATGACCGCTGCAGGGGGCTCACCTATGGCCAGAGCCCGAGCTGCTGGTGGACACCCTGCATCGCCGCACCCCAATTCTGCACCCCTACAGCCCCACCCCCGCTCCACCTGCACCACTGCACCCCCAGTTGTGCACCTCTACGCTATTTCACCCCAATTCTGAACCCCACACCCTCCTGCTCCTCCCCACCCCCACCTGCCCCCTGCCCCACCCCACTGCTATACCCACAGGGTCTCCCCCCCCACCCCTCACCCCCGCCCCCCATCATTGCCACCTTCTCCTCCGGCTCATCCTCGCTGTCATAGGTGTACTCCTGGGGTGGTTCCCAGTCGTAGTCCACGTGGACCTGCAGGGAGAGCTTCCCTGCCTGCGCCTGCTCCAGCTGCACCACAGTGGGGTCTCAGCATGGGGTGGGGGGCCTTGGTGCCCCCTACCCCTGCACCAACCCCATCCCCACACCCCTCCTACCAGCTCCTCGCACTCGCTGTGCTTCAGCCTCCGTGCCACGTCCAGCGCCGTCTCACCCGCCGCATTCACTGCACAAAGGGGATGGGAGCTGCAGCCCAGAGAGCTCCCCGCTTCCCCCCAACCCCAGACCCCCATATCCGGGCCCCGTACCCGTCCCAAAGGCCGCTTTCCCCTTCAGCAGCAGCTTGATGCAGTTGGGCTGGTTGTAGAGCGCACCGTAGTGCAGCGCCGTGTTCCCGTCCTGCGTCACCCGGTCCAGCGTCCCCCTGCACAGAGCCAGGAGCAGCTCAGCACCTCGCAGGGATGCTCCACACGGTGGCGGTGGGACGCGATGGGACGCACCCGTTCTGGATGATGAAGTCCACCAGCGGGAGGGACGATCTGTCCGCGCAGCGCACGGCCACGTGCAGTGCCAGCTCACCTGTGTCCTGCTGCGAGGAGGGAGAGGGTGGCTGACTCCGAGGATGCTCACACCCCACAGGTTGGGCGGGACCCCAAACCCATGCTGCTCCCAGCCCACAGAACCCCTGCAGATGGGGATTTTGGAGGACATTTGGGATGCACACAGCTCACCTGGCCCTCGGGGCTGGCCAAGGGCTTGGCCAAGTCGTATCCTTCGGCGAATGCTTGCATCAGGGCCAGGAGGTCCCGGTTGTGGATGGCATCCCGGAGGCGGTGGGGGTCGCTGGGCCCCCCCCGCTGCACGAAGCGCCGCTCCATGTACTTGGCCACGATGAACTCCTTGCGTGCGCTCCTGAGAGGAGGGCAGCATCAGCGTGGCACCCCCGCGCCTTCCTGCCTCCTCCCATAGTGTCACAGTGGGGAGAGACCTCCGCAAAAGGTGCGGGACCCAGAGGGCAGTGGGGACAGCGGGGTGACCCATCCCTGAGCTGTCTCATAGGGACATGGGGGTTTGGGGGCAGGAAGGCTCCCACCCACCGGCCCTGTGCTCCCCCAGACTCACATATCGCTGCCAGCTGAGGGCTTGGGGCAGTCCTGTGTGGGCAGCGTGGCCTCCATGATCTCGTTAAAGCGTGTGTTCCCAACGCTGACGGCCAGCTGGGGCAAGAGGGTAGAGGGAATGAGCACGATGCACGGAGGGGCCACCCCCTGCCCCCAAATCTGCCCCCCTGCAATGCCCCTTCCTCATCCTGGAGAGGGGTGTGCACCAGATCCACACAGGATCTTACTATCCAAGGATGAGCCACTCTGATAGGAGAGCTCTGTTAGAGCAGGGAGGGGGTCCTGGGAGGGGCTGCCAGCATCCCCTCATCATTCCAGGGCTCCCAGCACCACACAGAACAGGACTGTAAGTCACAGCTGGTCAAACTGAGGGCAGCCACGAGCACCGAGTGCAGAGCAGAGGAAGGAGGATTGAAATCTGCACCCAGACAGACCCTCAGCAGAGAGCAGTGCCCAGCATATCCAAGGCCCCCCCGGGTGCAGGGAACCCCTTACCAGCAGCTCGGAGGTGCTGAGGACGTCCAGGGTGAGGGACTGGATGCGGGAGTAGTGCACGCCCAGCTCCCTGTGGATGCCGGAGCACTCGATGCACGTCAGGATGCCCAGGTTGGTGGAGAGCCACGTGGGGTCTGCGGGGTGGGGGGGCTCAGCATCACCTCCTGGCTCCACCCCCCCTGCATCCCAGCACCCCATAGCCCCGACCTACCCGGCGCCCCGCAGTCACAGCACTGCTTGTTGCCTGGCATGTTTTTCACCTCGCTGATGACCAGCTTGGTCAGCTCCTGCACGCCGCCGTCCGCCCCGCCGCCCGCCGAGGCCGCCCCACCGTTCGGCTCGCCCTTGAAAGCATTGCTCAGGGCCTCGTCTTTGCTGTTCTGCAGCACTGAGACCCACCTGGGCAGGGGGAGCAGAGCAGGGATGCAGGAGGGCACTGCTCGGAGCG
This sequence comes from Oreortyx pictus, assembly GCA_036925125.1. Taxonomy (NCBI): domain Eukaryota; kingdom Metazoa; phylum Chordata; class Aves; order Galliformes; family Odontophoridae; genus Oreortyx; species Oreortyx pictus. Next base: position 25,792 of record JAUPFR010000136.1, on the reverse strand, counting down.
AAGGGTGCAGCCCCACAGTGCTTTCACATGCTCACAGTACTTACACAACGCACTCCTGCTCATCCTCCGCTTGGAAGTGGTACGTCCTGTTGTCTGCAGGGACGGGGAAAGAAGGGAGTGGGGCATTTAGGAAAGGACAAAATCCCCACACGTCCCTCTTCCACCACCCCAACCTGATCTTTTTGTCTCGAGTTTGCACCCACACGTGCCCTCGTGTCCCAGGACCGCCTGCCCCGGGTCTGCTGCAGGGACCCACGAGTGGACACGCACGGGGACGGAGCGGTGGCACTCACGTGTCACCAGGTCGAAGCACTTCTTCTCCTCGGCGTGGGGCCGCACCTGGCAGGTGAGCAGGTTCAGCTTGACGGGGGGACGGTTGATCTGCCGGGCGCGAGGGAGGAAGCAGGTTAAAGGACGGGGAGAAGGGAGGGACGTGATGTGCATCACCAACCACGCGTGACCGACCCCGGTGGTCCCTCTCGGGACAAGCAGAGGTTCAGTCCCTCTCCCTTTGCAGGATGAGCGATGGGAACGTGGCGATGGGACGAGTCCCTCTGGTTGAATCCTCGGTCCCTGCTACAGTTCGCAGCCTCCACCCCCAGAGGGCAGCACGACCCCAAAATCACCCCAGTACCTTTGGGCCCCTCTGGACCCCCAACGCCCACCTCGCTCCCCCCCCGTGGGGAACGCTCCATCCTCCAGGACCACGCTGCACAACTCTCACCAGTACTCAGCAGGAGATGGTGCAAACGGAGCTCTCAGTTTGGGATGGATGCACAGAGTGCCACCATGCACCATCCTGGAGCCCGCGCCTGCTGGCAGCACCCCAGATTTCCCCCCATGGTGACCGTGGGGTTGGATGCTCACCGTGCTGTGGGAGATGGTCAGGCAGCCGTACTTCACACCGCATTTCCTCTTCTGCCACACTTTGCGGATCCTGAGACAGAGGTTGAGGTGTGAGGATCCACAGCCCTGACCCCGTCCATCTGCCCCCACACCACCCCCAGCAGAGGCTCGATGGCTTTCTGGATCTGGGATTGTGCCTCCTGCACCTTACAGAGCACACAGATTCAGACCAGACAGGACCAACTGCTCCTGAGGGTCCGGCAACAACGAAACCCTCATCCAAAAGAGTCCACCTTGGGATCTCCCAACTCTGGGGCATCCCATAAGCACAATTGGGGTGAATAATGCTCATCCTCACCCATCACTCTTCTTGTACAGGAATCCTGACTTCTCTGTCCCATACTGCTTATTCCCTTGGTGCTGGTGGATGCTGTAGCCACTGCCAGAGTTCTTCCTGCTCAGGTTTTCCTGAGCTCATCAGGAAAAAAAAAACAAAGACTCATTTAAATATCATTGTGAGAGGGGCAGAGGTGGCCAAACTCCTGTGGGATCTCATTCTGGAGGGCACAGCTCATGTGGGCAGAGATCTCCATCCCCTCCAAGCAGCCCTCCAGCACTGCTCCCATGAATATCTTGCCTAACAACATCCCCCTGTAGATGTCTTCCTCCCTGCAGATGCCCTGCCATGTTCTGCATACATTCCTCCTGCTGTTCAGGAGGACCATGGATGTCCTCCCATGGACGCCCTCCTCCAAACATCCCCTCTGCTATTCTCCCAGGGACATCCTCTTCCCTATCAATGTCCTCCTCCAAGCATCCCTCTTGCTCTGTTCCCACGGATGTTCTCCTCTCCTGGATGTCATCCTTCCTGTGGATGTCCTCCCATGGATGCTCTCCTCCAAGCAATCCCTTCTGCTCTGTTCCTGAGGATAACCTCCTCCCTAATGATGTTCTCCTTCGGATGCCTTCCTCCCATGGATGTCTTCCTCCTGCTCTGCTCCTCCAAGGATGTCCCCCAGCTCTCATTTCTCCACTGTCCCCAAGATAAGAGCACTTTCTTAGCACCCAGCACCCTGTGGCCCCACCCCCGGGCTCTCACCTCCTTGCTCTCCAGCTGCAGGATGCTGCGGAGGGCATCGCGGGTCTGCGTCAGCTGCTTCACCTCCTCCTCTTGTGCTTGGTGGAGCTGGAATGGGAGGTGGCTTCTGTTACTGGGGGGTAGAAGGGGGAGGTACAGCTCGGGGACACATCCCCTGTGGATGGGAGGTGGAGGGACTCACCGAGTGGAGGGACACAGCCAGCTTCTCGATGAAGGGGTAGAGGTTCTGGGCAGCCTTCCAGCCGTCTTGGAAGAAACTGGGCATTTATTTCACGCAATTAAGATGCAAATGGAGAAAATGGAGTAAAAGAGGTTATTTAGAGAGGACGTGGCAGGGGACGGCTGCAGCCCCCTGGGGAAGCTGCTCTTGCTTTGCAGCTCCTCTACGAACGGGAGGTGGAGAGATGCTGCTGAAGTCCAAATCCAGCCCATGGAGGTCAGGCACCCCGAACATCTGGGGTGTTTGGGACAGGACTGGCCTCACACTGATCTCTCTCTGCTAGAAACCAGATCTTGGCTCTGTGGGTGACATCCCAGCTGAGGGCACTGCCACTGCTCCCTCTCTGCCTCAGTTTCCCCACTGGAGAAGCTGACAAGGCACCTACACCCCAGGGTGCAGTGGGAAAGGAGAGGGGATGTTCCCATGCCCCAAACACTGTGAGCTCTGAGCTAACAGCAGAGCTGAACTCATCCCTGGAAACCCATCCAGAAACCAAATCATCGGATACATCCCCAGCCAGGCCCCTTCCCCCAGCCCTTGTGGACACATCTGCAGCTCCCTGAGCCAACAATCCCAACCAGACAGCAACGAGCCCTGCCCAGCATCCTCCCCACAGCTCTGTGGGGTCGCTCAGTCCCCACAGCGGAAACAGAACCGTCCCCAGAACCCCACAAATGCCCCCAGGGGTGAGCACCTACTTGTGCTGAGCATGGAAAAACTTGATGAGGCTCTGCAGGAAATCTGGCCCTTGCTTCATCTGGCTCTCGCTGGCTTTCAGCAGGTACTGGAGGGGCAGAAGGCAGCAGGTTGTAGGCAGTGGGGTGAGGACCGGCCCTCACCCTGCAGGCAGGAGGGTTAGGTCTCTGGCTGGGCTTCAAGGAGCGGGGCCACAAGGTGGGTTTGCAGGCAGGGACCACCCCCAGAAACCTGGCTTTGGAAAGCCTCCAAGCCCTGGGAAGTTGAAGGAGCGAGGCGGGCCCCAAGGCTCGCAGCAGAGCGTGTGCTGCTCTTGCTGCTTATTGCTTCTGGAGTTAATAAATAACCCGAACCCAACTCAGGACGAGGAAGAAAAAAGAAAAGGGAGAAGGAAAAAAAAAAAAAAAAAAAAAGTGGTGTGTTTGTGCATCAAACCCTGCCATCACCTGCAGGCAGAAAGACCCTGAGCCAATGGGGCACGTGAGCCCCAAAAGCAGAGCTTTCCCACTGCAAGCTGGGCTGCAGCCCCACACAGCTGTGGGGCAGGGCTCACCCCCCCCCCTCCACCCTGAGCTGGGAGGTGAGCAGAGGGAAGGCAGCCAGCACCAGCCGTGGGGGTTTCCATGAGGGAATAGCAGTGGGATGGGGCCGCTGGGGGCACCCCACGTCCCACCTGCGGGGAGGAGGGATGGGAAAACACACAGGTGGCAGTGGCTTCGTGGGGACCTCCCCACACCATGAGATGGGGGGGGATAGGGAGCTGAGACCCACATGGGGATGCTCCCAGCTGCACTGTGGGGAGATGCACCCCGCTGCCAGCAGCAGCAGCAACAGCAAAACCCACGTACAAGCACAGCACCCACGTGCCCACCCCCAGCAGAGCTGCACCCCACTTCCACGCAGCCGCTCTCTGCACCCCCTCCACCCCCCCCTCGGGCCGGGCCGTGTTTCCATGTGCTGTTATTTATTTCACAGTGCTGCTATTCAAAGCAGTGACTCATCTGGCCCAGCCCCAGCAGCAGCTTCGACCCTGGAGCGGGCGCAGCCTCCTCCCCTTGCACCCTGCCCCGTGCTCCCCGAAGGGAGGGGACGGTGGCTGGGGAAGGTGGGTGGCACCGAGTCTGCGTCCCACATCCGTACCACGGGTACCTGGGGACAGTGAGCCTCCCTGCTTTGGCAAACTAAAGCTGAACTGCTTCTTTTAGGGGGGGGGGGGGGTTTAATGGAAAGGGTTGCTTTTTGTCCTGAAAGCCAGCCTGTGGCTTTGCAGAGGAGGGGTGGGAGCAGGACCCAGGGGACATGGGTGCCATCCCCAGGAGTTTACTGCTGGGTGACCCAACGGCGGCATTTGGATCCCCAAGGAGGGGACAGGAGGGTCCCTGAGCTGGGACCCGGCAGGGACACATCAAGGATGGGGACAGATGAGCATCCTGCACCATAGCCACGTGGGACTGCTCCCACAGTGGGGATGGGAAACAACTCCAGCATCCCTACACCACTCTGAGCACAGCAGCCCCCGACCCCCCAAGCGCAGCCCCCACCTCACACATGTGGAGCTGGAAGAGCCTCCGCTCCTTCTGTGTGTCCTCCGCCACCTCCGCTGCCGACAGCTCAGCCTGGATGACCCCTGCCAGGCGGGCACGCTCCTTCTCCTTCTCCATCTTCCCCCTGCAGGGTGGCACGGCGCTGGGTTGGGGACAGCCCTCCCCCAGGGGGGACCTTGAGGATGGCTGTGCTTTGGGACTGCCCTCCCCCAGGGGGATCCCAAGGAGAGGGGTTGGGATGGGGCAGGGATAGAGCAGAAGCATCCGCAGCCTCTCCAGCTGGGCAAGGCTGGAGCAGAGCCTGTAAGCACTGGGACAAAACACCTTTGTGCAGAGGGGGATTAGGTGGATTTTGCTGGAGGCAGCGGGTCGCTTACACTTTGGTCTCGTAATCCTTCCAGGCCTTTTCAATCTGCTTCTTGGAGTCCTGTGGCAAAAGGAGAGAGGGGACACCAGCACTCAGAGGTGACAAAGGGACAGGCAGTGACCCGGTGGCACCCAAGCAATGCCTCAGGGATAAGAACTTTGCTTTCTTCGCCTCCTGCTCCGTGCCACGAGTCCCCAAAGGCTGTGCCACGTCCCCACACCGAGAAGCGTGTGATGGGGACCCACCATGCGGCTGTCCTTCAGCTGCCCCTTCAGCAGGCTGTCCAGGGGGAAGGAAACGATGTTGTTCAGGTTCTGAACCTGGAAAGGGCAGAGATGGGGACGGGGTTACCCCACGGGTGTCCCCACAGCAGAGCGCAGGGTCCTTCCCATCTCACAGGCTGCTCCAGGAAGGGTTAAGCAAGCTGGGAGCTGCCGGCGGGGCAGGCTGGGGCTTGCTGGAGCTGGCTGCAAGATGTCTGACGTGCAGCCCTTCCCACAAACCACATCAGCGCTGCGGCTGCCAGAACCAGAGCTGCTCCCCCCCCCCCCACCATCACCACTGTGTCCCCGTCCCCCTGCATCCTGCAGTGCCACTGGTCCCAGAACCCTCCTGCTGTCAGTCGTCTTCCCAAGGCCTCCCCTCCCCAGGCAGGGGGACAAGGCTGTCTCAGTGCCCATCTCTGACCCTGAGCCCGTGGGGATGCACCGATCTGGGGGGTGTTAGAGCAGCTCGGGATGACCCAGCAGGGCTCATGCAGACATCCTTTTGCACAGCAGTGGCACCAGACTCCAATGCCACAGAACAATCAGTGGGGTTTTGTTCCCCAGCATCACACAGGAGCTCTGGGGATGGATGGGAAATGGGGTGCATCCTTCCAGGTGTGCAGGGACATGGACCCCACCGGCCCCAGGAGGGGTTGAGGCTGTGGGTGGCTGTTCCCACAGCTGCAGCACGTGGGGTGCAGTGCTGCCCTGCCCTCAGCCAGGGAACCGGTTCAGCTCCTTCTCAGGATGGGTTCCCCACGGAGCCCATGGATCGCGGGGCTCCGACTGGGACAGATGGGATGGGGAAGGAGAGGAGCAGGGAGGCCCGTGCTGGGGTAACAAGGAGAGGAGGATGCTGAAATCTGAAATTCCTGCTGGGGGAAGGGCAGCAACAACGAGTCTGCTCCTCAAGCAGAGCCAAAGGCTACAGACCCCCTTTTAGGAGGGGGGTTGGCTTCAAAAAGGAGTCAGAGAGGCGGGCAGCAGGAATGCAGCACGGGGGTGCCCCAAGCGTGCTGAGTGCACGCGGAGCCAGCCCCCTCCAGATCCCACCCAGCACAAAAATGGGATCCCGGGTCTCCTAATGAGCTCGCAGTGCTGAGGAAAAGCGAAATAAGAAATTGGTTTGGAGCAAAGAGACGCCAGGCAGAGCACAGCCCCCTCCAGCCGCCTCTGCTGCTCCCCACGGCCCCACTGCACGGCTCGGCGTGGCTTTGATTTATTTCTTGGCAAGAGAGATCAGAGATGTGAAAAAAATAAAAACAGAAAGAAAGGGGAAAAAAAAAAACAGAAAGCAAAACAAAAACAAAAAAAAACCCCGCAGTTCCAACCGCACAGCATTGGTGCCCTGGGACAGAGATGGAAAACGAAGCAAAGGGGGAATAGGGTGTCCTGTAAACGTGACCTTGAGTGTAGGATGGGACAGGGAGGGCTGTGTAGGGCAGCATGGGGTCACCTCCACATGGTGGGATGGGGAGGGCCATACAGGGCTGCGTGGTTGCTCCCCCCAGTGCTCACCAGGTTCTTGAAGAGCGCGGTGACCTCGCGGGTGAAGACGGCCAGGTTGAGGAACCCCGTGGAGAGCTCATGGTTGTTCTGCGAGAGGTGATTGTTGCCAAAGTTCTCCAGGGCTTCACTGTACTGCTCCTCATTCTCCACGTGGGCTGTGCCAAGGTTGGGGGACGTGGTGAGGGTGGGACAGCTCCAGGAGACCACATCACGAGGTGCCACCGACGCCGTCACCGCGTCCCCATCCACTCACGGAGCAGAGGACGGCAGCGATGCTCTCTTGAACCACCTCCCCAGCGTTTCCTTTGCTACCCCTTTTCAGCCCAACAGGGCACCCCAGCACAAGGCCAGGCTGCATGCGACAAGCCCCCGTGTCAACACCCGTGCCACTGCTGGAGGACGGCACTGTCCCACACCAGGGATGCTCAACATCCCTCAAAGGACGACTTACTGAGCCCGGAGACGTGGATGGCTTTCACATATTTCCTGATCCTCTGGAGTATGGCTTGGTCCCCATCCAGGCTCTGAGAAAGCAAAGTGCCAAACCCTGTCAGTCTGTGGGATGCTGCCAGCAGGATGGGTGCAGTACGGGGACAGGAGGCACCCAGCCAGGCAGGATCGGTGCTGGGGATGCTGCAGCGCCCATTTATTTGGATCCAAGCTCCCAGCAGCTGTGAAAATGCTTCCAGAGCCCACACAGCGGCTCATTCCAACCGAGGGGAGGATGAAGGCATCCCACCACGGAGCACGGCCGCATCAAGCTTTCCCTGCCATACCAGCACACGTCCCCACAGCCTGGGGATGGGCACAGCACGAGGGGGACATCAAGACCCCCACGTCCACGCACGGACCCAGGGCAGAGCCAAACCCCGGACCCACATCCTGCTGGCGGGACTGAAGCCACACAGATCCCACACCCACGGACGCAGCTTTCTGCAATCCCCTCATGCAAGGATTCGGGTGCATCTCCCCCAGCCCCACACCTTGCTGCAAACAAAACCCACCACCGACCCCAAATGACACCCCGGCCCCATAGAGCTGCTCAGAGGCAGACAGAGCCGTGCAAGCAGCTGCAGCCATCAGGAAAGGGTTAAGGGCGGCTTGGCTGCGCTGCAGGTAGCAGAGGCATGATAACAGGCTGGAAATATTTGGAGGGCGTGAACGACGAGAAGGGCGAGGGATGAAACCGCGGAGGAATTGCAATAAAGAGCTCTCTCTCTCTCTCTTTTTCTTGCTCTCTGCGAAGGTTTTGGGGCTGATGTCAAGGTCCGTTTCCCGACAGCGGGGTCAGCCCGGCTCCGCTCCTGGGAAGCACAGAGGCCACTCCTTGAAGGAAACACTGCCGGGATGGGGATGGGGGGGGTGGCAGGGGGAGACACAAGCCAATCCCCGGGGGTCTCATAGACACACTGTGGGGGGGGGGAGGGATGCTGGCAGCCCCTCTGTGCTCTGCACTCTCTGGTATTGTGCTGTGGGGCAGCACACAGCAGCCCCTGGTTTGGGAGGGGGTGACACCAGCAGCAGTGATGCTCGTGAGCCCCCAGGCATGGCTCTGCCCTCAGCCACAAAGCAGCACGGCACAGCCTCAGGGAGGGGAAACTGAGGCAGCACCGGAGGCTCGGGGTGCACACAGGCACTGCGTAATTGGGGGACACAGCCTCTCCACTGCTTTGGGATGGGGTAGTCCCCCCAGGGGGCACAAATCAGGGACAGCGTGGGGAAGGGGACAGAGCCACATCAGTGACAAGGGATTCCCTATGGGGATGGAGGGAGGGACGGACCAGCACCTGCACCACAGCCACCCTCACCCAGCACACACTGCTCAATGGGGTCATTCTTCAGCCCCCCCTCGCCGTGCCGCCCGGGGAAGGAGCAGTGCTGGGGGTTGGGTGCAGCCCCCCCAGGCTGTGAGGGGCAGAGCAGGGCAGGACGCGGCCCTGACACCATGATGGGCAATGCAGGATGCAGCCACCAGCTCCATGGTCACAGCCACCATGCAGAGACCCAGCCTGCAGACCCCCCCAGGGCCCGTGCTTTGCCCCCACTCTTCCCTCCAAGCCCAAGCCCCCATGGGATACAAATTCTTCCCCCAGCACCCCCAAAACCGCACACGAGACCCTCAGGAGGCAACAGGGCAGCCCACTGTAAGCCCATGAGGGAAACTGAGGCACAGCACAGCTTCAGCCACCCGAGTAGAATGGGGGGAGATCGGCAGCCCCCACAGCCCCCTGCTCTCAGCACCGGCATTGGGGTGCTCGTGGGACACCCTGGACTCAAACCTGGCAGCACTGCAGTGGGCACCCTCACTCCCTCCCACATCCCAAAGCACCATCAGGGATGTGCAGCGCTGATGATGGTGTGGATCAGAGTTCAGCTGGACGCATCCTTCCCTGCAACCCCTCCCCCCTAAGACCCCAGAGCCGCTGTCAGCAGTGCCAGCACTCATTCCTGCTCGCTGGAACGCTCCCCCCCGAAAAATCCCCATCCCCCTTCCCCTAAATCACAGCCTCCCCGGGGAAGCCAAGCGGCCAAGTGAAATTCCTGCTGCTTCCTCGTACCCGAAGCTGCACCCCCTTTCCCAGCCAAAAGCACGTGCTGGCAGAATTCGGGATGCTCCACATCATCCTGCCCTGGGTTCTCAGCCTGGGGGCTGTTGGGGGGGGGGGGGGGGGCGTAAGCCCTGGCTGCCCTTCAAAGCCATTCCTTTGCTAAGAGGAATTGGCAGAGGATGAGGGACCAGCTGGGAACAGCCTCTGTTGGAGGCAGGAGTGGGGAGAGGGGGATGAATGCACCCCACCCCAGCTCCACCAGAGCTGATGGGGCTCTTTTTTTGTAGGGGAGGGGGCTAAAAATCCTCCCCTGGCTCTAAGAGCAGTGGGGTCCTGTATCGGGGTGCAGCAGCTTTCAATCCTGAGCCGTGATGCTCAGCCCAGCGCTGGGGGCACAGTCAGTGCCCGGGCAGCACCCGGAGCTGGAGGACCAAGCGGGCTGTGCCGGGGAGGCTCGGCCCCAAACAGCAGCCCCTGGCCCCAGGATATCGCACAGTGGGGCAGAGGATGCCGACAACTCAAGTGTCCCAAAGCAACCCTAGGAGGATGGAGGGGGGTTCCCGAGCGCTCGGAGCAGTACACACAGAAGCCCCCCCCCCCAAAAAAAAAAAATAGATCCTTTCAGCTCTGCTTTATCCCAGCGGTGCTCGGGATAAGGGGTGCACTCAGGGCAGCGAAGCCCAAACGCACCCCAAAACCCAACCCAACCCAACCCAACCCAACCCCGCTCACCTCCTCCAGAGCCCCCACGGCCCCACGGCACTTCTGCAGCTTGGAGGCGAAAGCGGCGGCTGCGGGAGAGCTCAGGTCCTCGCCGGTCACAGCCAAAAACTCGGCCACGCTGAGCTGCTCGGGCATGATGAGAAGCGGGGTGCGGGGGGGGGGGGGGGGGGGGGGGGGGGGGGGGAAGGGGGGCGGCGGGGGCTGAGCCGGGAGAGCACCGGGACAGAGCAGCGGTGCTGAGAGCGCCCGGAGCCGGTGGGGACCGGGGGTGCCGGATCCCGGCTCAGCACCCCACGCCCCGCACACCGGCCGGGCTGCACCGGGGAGGTTCTCCCTCTGCCCGCCCGCTCGCTCGCTCCTTCCCCGCCGCCATCGTTGGAGGCGGTGCCGCCCGCTCCCCCCCCCACCCCCCCCCCCCACCCCAACCCCGACTTCGTTAAAGGCGAAGCGCTCCGCGGTCCAAACCTCCCTCCCCCCCCCCCCCCCCACCCCCTTTTCCAACTCTCCCCGGCCCCGACACACCGGAGATCCGAAGTGTGGAAGGCTTCATCGTGGAAGCGAGGTGGGGGGGGGGGGACAACGACACGTCAGCCGCCCCACTCGTGGACAGCGTGAGTTCAGGGCACGGCAGGGGTTGCAGGGCTCACCCCCCACCGGGGGGGCAAAGCGTCCCCTGCAGACCAGCCCCAGTGCATGAGGGTTTGGGGTTAAATCCAGATTAAATCCCCAGCTTCCCCCCCAACGCTCTGCTGTCCCCATTCTGCCCTCCCCTGCTTGGCCCTGGAGCAGGGGGCACATTGAGCAACCCCCCCCCCCCCCTCCCCCGAGGGCTGAACCCTGCCCCACGTCCTACAGTGGCTTTGCTCCAAAAAAACCCCATGGAGAAGGGAGAGCTAAGGAAGAGTGGGAATAACAACTGCTTGATGGGGGTTTGGGGAGGGGGGGGGAAATGAGAAAGGAAAATCTGCTGAGAAATCAGGAAAAGGAGGGAGGGGGCCTGGGGGAACCCACTAAGGGACATTCCCCACATCCTCCACTGCTCAGCTTCTGGGCTTGGGGTTCTCTTCCCCTGGCAATATGCTGCAAAGGCCAGAAGCCCACGGCCTCTTTGGTTTTCCAGGAATGGGGGCTCCCAAGCACGAGGATGCTCCGCAGGAACCCCTTCCCCTGGGGTACAGTGCGGGGATCGGACCCTCATCCACTTCCTTCCCTTCTCCTCCCAAGTTACTCTGAGCCCCATTCAGCACTCAAATTGTGCCAGCCTGCAAGCCCACTGCTCCTTTTATTTCTTAGCGTCCTGCAAACAAACACTCAGACCAGCTCTGCTGCAGATCTTGGCACCGGCAGGGCGGTCCCCAGCAGCTCGGTGCTCATGGGGTAACGTTTCCCTCAGCAGGGGGCTGGCAGGCACAGGGTTAAGAGGTTTTGGATCCAGTGGGGAAGAAATTTGGTGGCTGCTGATGGGTCCTGGCTGGGAATCCCTCACCAGACACGGGCATCCTTAGGGCAAGGAGGGAGGTTGGCCCTCTAAGAGCAGCATCCCTATCCTGGGGTGGCCCCGCCACCTCCCGGCCGGCACAGGGACTGCCCGGCCTCGGCAGCTCTGGGGACACGGGGACCCTCGGGAATGGGGACGGGGCGTGGGCAGAGCTCTCTGTGCCACTCACCCAACTCGCCTCCCCCTCCTCTTCTTTCTCCCCTGCAATGACAGATCCCATCAGATGAGCAGTGCAACCCCCACGCGTGCTGTGGTATGCTCCACATACCAGCAGACATCACTGGGTGCTACTGGATACCCCCAGACAATGAGCATCACTGGACATCGCTGGTTGCCACCAGATATCACTGGGTTCCTCTGGGTACCACCCAACATCATTGGGTACCACCAGATGTTGAGCATCACTGGATATCATTGTGTACTCCAAATTTTGAGCACCACTGGACACCACTGGGCAGCAGCAGACATCACTGGGTACCACCCAACATCACTGGGTATCACCGGACAGCACGGGGCACTGAGTACTGGGTACCCTCTCCCCAGCTCCAGGACCTGATGGAAAACCTCACCAAAAAAAAAACAAAAAAGAGGAGCAAACCCAATGCTTTCCCCCACCCCAAAACACACTGTGAACAGCACAGGTATTTTCCTGACTCAGAAGTTTTATTTCTTCCCCCTCCCAGGCAGAGAACACCAAGTGCCACGACAAAACATCCACACCCGCACCGCTTCCCAACCAAACTGCAGCAGAGCGAACCCGAAAAGGACAGCTTAAATACACTCCGTTAAAAACTGAATCCCAAACCCTCGACCGCACGGTGTCGGGGGGGGGAGGGTCCCATATAAATACAGTGCAATAATTAACACAAGTTTTGTGATGATTAGAAGCCCACCACACATTCCCAGGGAAAGGGTGGGAGAGGAGGAGGGCGGGGAGGACTTCCCCGGGGTGTATGTTTTGTGTTGGTGGGGGCCACGCTGACCCCGCATCACTGGGATGGAGAAAACCCACATGACTGTACTTGGCCATCCAGAGGAAGAGCTTTGCACAGTCCCGTGCTGGGCCCAGCGAAGCCTCCACAGTGAGGAGGGGAAAGCAATGCAATTTGGGTTAAGCTAATCTGTCCCGTGCTGCTCCTGCCCCCTCTTCCCCCCCCCACAGGTACCAGCTGCCACCCCTCTGTCCCATTAAGCCCCAGTGTTGATCCCTCCCAGCACCATCAGGGCACAGGCACGTGGATGCTCCTTTGCCCATGGCTCTGTTTTAAGAGGCTGCAGGCATAGTGCCCCTCCCTCCAGGTTGAGCATCCCCCCCCCCTCTTGAAGAAAAGTCGCTTCCATCTGAGCTCATTATTCCTTATGGATATTTCAGCGCTAGCAGAGGGAGCACCAGTTCGGTGGCACCTCGTTCCAAACGAGCATCCACACCACCCCAAAGCACCACTTTAACTGGGGAGCAACTGGTGTGCCCCCAAAACGTGAGCCCTTCCCCACACCCAACACAGCTCCTTCTGGCAGGGGCCCCATTACCCCTAGATGGGGCCCCCAACCCCAATACCCAAAGGCCTGGGGTACCCATGCACCCAAAGGTCTGCCAGCAGCCCGCAGGGCAGTGGGGGTGATGGAGACCCCCCCCAACCCCCAGCAAACCCACCCAGGGGCACTGTGCCCCCCTCCCCAGCTGTGGGGACAGGGATGGAGCAGTGTGGAGCAGATGAAGCTCAGTCCTTGAGCAGCTCGCCCAGGTCGTACGCCTCGAAGAGATCGCTGACCCCCTCACCACCCTCCAGTCCCCAGAGGTACTCGTCCTGCTCCAGGGGGGGGGAGAAGGGGATGAAAGGCACCGAGTCCAGGTAGGAAGGGGCACAGGGCAGCTGGTCCTCCGTCTGCTGCAGGAGGTGATGCGGGGAGCCCAGCAGCCCTGGGCCGACCTCCAGCAGTGAGTGGGGCTCTGTGGGGCTGGAGAGGGGCGGGGATGGGGATAAGGATGGGGCACGGTGAGCATCGGGCAGCTGTTGGGATGTGGGGGGTTCCGGGCTGTTCTGAAAGGAGGGGTGGGCGCTGCTGTCCCGCACCGTGGTGCTGGAGGGAACGTCATGGTCCTTGGTAGGGCTGTCCTCTGGGATCTCCTCGGGGCACAGGTACACCTCGATGGGGCCGTTGGTGCTCTTCAGGTGCAGCTGCAGGTTGTCCTGGGTGGGCAGAGCGGGGGCTCAGTGGGTGCCCGGAGCATCCCCCCAAACCCCTAAAGTATCACCAGAGACCATCCCCACTTGGAAAGGACTCCCATGGATCACTGAGTCCATCCCTGGGCCCCCCACACAGCACCACCCAACCCCAAACCCCACAGAGTCACCCCAACACTGCTCAGGGCGATACGGCAGCACTCATGGGACACCAGGGTCGGGGCAGTATGGCATCAGCCCCATTTCCTGACCCCACACACACCTCACTGAGGTCGGGCACCTCCAGCCGTGTCTCTGGGGGGGCTTTCACAGCGATCACCGTCTGCTCCTGGAAGCTGCTGATGGCACGGAGGTCCTGGTAGGTGACGTACGCCAGCGTGGGACCACGTATAGGAAAATGCAAGGCCACGAGCAGCACAGCTCAATCCCCCACCCAAGCATCAGCCTCACAGACACCCACCCAGGGAGGCCGAAAGGGGAACTCAGAAAGGTACACAACCCCCCGCCCCCTCCAGCCCCATCTCCCTGAGCGAAAGGATATCTCTGGTTGGCTCCGTCGTCAGTCAGCTGCCGCAGCTGCAGGCTGCACTCCTGCAGGATCTGATCCAGAGCCCTCTCTGCCCTGCCCAGCTCAGCCAGCTCCCCACGCAGCACCTGCTGCCTGGCTGCCACCGCAGCATCCTCAAAGATCCCTGTCCCCCTGCAAGCAGAGACAGCTCCCTGAGCACCCCATACCCCCTCCAGCCACCCCACCATCCCCTCCTCCGTCTCCCCAGCGCCGCCTACATCCACTGGATGTGGTTCTTGGACTTCTTGCGGATGAGCTGGATGCCCTCCAGGACGTTGGTGATGTCGTAGATGCGGCGTTTCTGCACCTCCAGGAGCTCGGCGGCACGGTTGAGGTCCAGCACGCCGTCGGGGGATTCGCTCAGCAGGAGGGTGAACTTCTTGGTCAGCAGCCCCAGCGAGGTGTCGTAGCGAGTCTTCTCACCCGGGGACTTGGGGGCTGCAGGGAGGGGGTCCCACCCCCCAAAATGTCTCCTTAGCGTGGGATGCTGGGACCCCTGAACCCAGCGCTATCGCTCCGCTGGTGGAGAAATAACACAGAAATACTCCACTTCCCCCCCCCAACCCCCACCTCAGGGAGTTCTGTGCCCATGCAGTGAACTGAAACGGCACACGGAGCTATAAAGGGCACTGCTCCCAGGGGGCACCTCGAGCAGTGCTGGAGGGGACAGAGTGCAGCTCTGCGAAATGGGCTCTGTCCCCCCCCAACCCCAAACCCCGTGCCCCTCCCGTCCCCTTCCAGTGCCTCAGACTTACTCCTGGGGCTGGGGACCTGTGCCAGCGTCCTGCCCTTCCCCTTGGGTGTGCAGAGCTCGGGGCCCTCCAGGTCCAATTTGCGCTTGGCCTGGAGACAGAGAAAACATCCCGCATGGAGACAGCCCCAAGGTGACCCCCCACCCCCCACTTTCCTTCCCCCCCCTCGAAAAGGGGCACTGCAGGGTCCCGGGGTGCAGGCTGGGAGATGCTCGTCCAACTGCAAAACCGCTTTTGGGGCTTTATTGAGAAGGGTTCCCACAGTGACACCGCTGTGTTTGTGGTTGGGTGGGCTGTAGGGGAAATGGGGGGAACCCAGCCCCCCCAATTGCTTCCTGCATGCTGTTCCAGCCCTGGCACCCGCATGGGGAAGCCACAGGGATTTCCCCTCACCCTCAGCTGCTGGCACGGCTCTGTGGGGCTGAGCTGTGAGAACAGGGGGTTCCCAGAATGGGACAGCAAGGCCAGATCCTTGCCACCCTCTACCCCTTCACAGTCCCACCAGGTCCCCAGGGCAGCCCCCCCCACCTCAGCCCCACCATGGAGGTCATTGGAGAGGGGACACCTCCTTGAAATACCACCCCCAGCACCATTTGGGGATGAGAGACCCCCAGAATGGGTGGGAAGGGGCACAGTGGAAACATGCAGAGAGAAGTTGGGGGTGCCAGCAAACCACCCCCCTCCCTACAGCTGTACCCCCCCTTTACATCCCTAAACACAAGCAAGACGATTTGTTGAGGGGGGGGGGGGGGGGGGGGAGAGGGCAATTTATCACAACAGCACAAAGCAGCCCCCCAGCACCACCCCTTCACCCTGTTTCCCCCCACTTTCCCCCCCCCCCAGTACCTGTTCCCTGTCCCACAGGGCCCCCCCCAGCACGTCCCTCATGGCAGCGGGGTCCCACAGCAGCTCGGCACGGCTCCTGCTCAGAGCTCACCCAGCATTGCGGGGAGGGGTTGGGCTGCTCGGCGCCGTGCCCACCCGAGGGGGCCGGCGGGAGAGCGCTGGGGGCTGTTTTCCGGCCCCCCCAGGGAGCCAGGTTGGTCCTGAGCTCCTGTGGGAATGCACTCTCTCCCTCCCTCCCTCCCCCAAGCAGGTTTTCCCCATCACCACCCCTGCTCTGCCCCCCCCCCCCCCCAAAACGGTTAACACCGGGTGCATGGGAAACACCTGCCCCACATCAGACCCCAAGCATCTGCCAGAGATTTGAGAGGTGGGGGGGGCATATCCTGGGCCGTCCTACCGCAGACACTCCCAGCTGGGGCCACCCATGTGTCACCGTCACCATCTCCCCAAGCAATGGGGAAACTGAGGCATGGAGCCACCCAGGGCTCCCCCTTCCCCCTCCAACAACAAAGAAAGGCAGCCGGGGGTGGGTTATGGGGGGGGTTACGGGGATCTGCGGATCCCCGTCGTGCACAAGGGACACGGCCATGAAGGACAATGGACAAGGGGGTCTCTCCTGCATCCCAGCTGCTCCCCCCCCAGCCGGGCAGGATTAAGCACACGACAGCTGAGCTGAGCACAGTGGGGAGAGAGACGAGGGGGGGACAGGATGAAGCAAAGTAGCCAGCAAATGCCTGCAGCCCCCCCCCCTCCGGGAACTGAATGCCCCCTATACCACTGCTGCCAGGGGAGGGGTTGGGGGGGGGAAATTATGTCTACACCCCAATGCTGGGGCTGAGAAAAGGAGCTCCATCCGGAGCCCAGCGTGGGGGCGAGATGTCGGGGAGGGGGCCGGGCCCCCCGCCAGCTCCTCCTGCCAGGGCTGCACCCAGCACCCAGCCCAACATCACAGCAACCCCCCCGGGGGCTGTGGGTGCTCCTCCTGCCCGCGCTGTGTTCCAACACCTCCTGCCTTCCCCGGGCTTGCCCGGGCCCTGCCCGGCACCGCCAACCCCGTACCTCCCCCCAGCCCAGCCCAGCCCCCCCCAACCCCCGGTGCTCCCGGGGGCGTGGGAACATGGTGTTGGTGGGGTGGGGGGAGCTGCACCCCGGGGTCCTGGCACCGTACTGGGACGTGGGCTTTCTGTGCGTGCCAGGGATGCAGTGCTGGGGTGACACTGGGGTCAGAACCCCCTGCTATAGTGCCCCCAGCTACAGGAGTATTTGGGGTCCCCTCTGGAAGCCCCACGTCCCACACAGACCTGAGAGGGAAAAGATAGTCCCAGGATCCCTCAGTGATGGGGTCCCCCAGCTGCTCCCAGCACAAAGCTGGGAGCTCCCCACCCCCAGCAGGGAAAGGGCCCCAGGACTGCCTCCCCCCCCCCCCACCCCCATTTGCTCTTTGCACGGGCGGCACCGAAACCTCAATGGACTCTGAACCCCCTTTTCCCAGCACAGAGAGGGAGGGGAAACCAGGACCCCCCTGCAGAGGGGAGCCGCCCTCCCCTATAGAGACCCTATAGACCCCAAAGTGTCACCCAAGCTGCCACACAAGGGACGGGAGCACCCTGAGCACCTCCTGCCTATGGGGCACGGTGTGGGTGACGGGACGTGACCCCAACCAAGCTCTGCAGCAGCGCGTGGAAATGGGGCCGCGCGCACCGCGCCTGTGGGGCTCGGGGGTGGTTTTCGGGGTGGGGGAGCACCGTGTGTCTCTCAACATCCCGTGCTGTTTGCAAACAAAGGGAGGGGAGGGCCCCGGGATGGGGCCGTGCACAGCACAGCGGGAAGAGAACCCCCATCCCCTCCAGCCCCCCCCCCCTCCTCATCCCCAGCTGGCACAGAGCAGCAGGACCCCCGGGAGGGGGATGAATACCGACCCCAAACCCTGCAAAGCCGACGGCAGCAGCGGGGCCTGGGATGGCTCCAGGACAACAGAGGCGCACAGAGAGCTCTGGACGAGAGCCCGGGGACCGCAGGGATTAAATGCCAACCCCAGCTGCCAGCGGGGCCCCCGAGAGCACCCACCCCGATATGGGGCACAGGGCTGACAGCACGGCCCGGAGCTCGGGGACGCGGTGACACAGCTGTCACCAGCACCCCCCACCCCAGGACGCCCCTATACCTCCACCCAGCGCAGCCCCCCACTCCCAGCATTCAGGGTCCCTCATCCCATGGGAGGAGGGGGTGGGGGTGCACCCAAAGGGGTGATTTCCTTTACCGAGTGGGGGGCTCGGAGGGGTTTGGGGGCACAGGAGGAGAGAGGGCAGATAAAGGCGTAAAGAGGAAGCCGGGAAGGGAAGGGGGGGGGGGGGGGAAGTTGAGCAACACCCGCACCATCTCGCGGCCACTTCTGATTTCCAGCCGCACCCACCCCCACCCACCATTGCGAGGGGACCCCCGGAGGGGTGCACACCCCAAAACACACCCCATCTGAGGGGGGCTGCACGGCCTGCCCTCCCCCCATGCCCCCCTCCATGCACAGCCCCACAGACCCCTCCCAAACCCCCCAAAAGCCGCAAGGGTTCGGGGGGGGGGGGGGGGGGGAACCTTACCGGCAGTCGTCCCGCCGAGGCCGATCGGAGCGTCCTGAGCTGGGGGGGTCCGTGAGGGGTGGCATAGGGCCGGGGGGGGTACAGGCGGCTGCAGCAGGCGCTGGGCACAGGGGGGCTGCCCAAAGCCGCAGATCCCCCGAGCTCCGCGGATCCCATCACCGCTTTCTTCGGAGGGCGGTGGAGGGGAGCGGGGGGCAGGAGGACCGTGCCCCCCCCCGCAGCGGGGGACAGCCCCCGGGGCAGCCGCAGCATGACGAGGTGCGCGCCCAGAGCCCGGCCCCCGGGGAAGGGGGGGGAGGGGAGGGGAGTGGGGGGGGGGGGTGGGGAACGAAGCACTGCTGGGGAGGGTGGGGGGGGTGGGGGGGGTCACAACCTCCCCGGAGGCATTTTGGGGCTGGGGGGGCCGCTGGGAGCGGAGCGAGAGCAGCCCGGAAAGTCAAAAGGGAGAGAGGCGGGGCGGGGGGGCCGGCGGCAGGAGCGGACGGAAAAGGCGCGTTCTGCCCCAAAATCGCCCGCGCTCGGCCCGGATGGGGCCGGTAGGACCCGGAGTAACGGCAGCGGCCCCGGGGCCGGCGCGGCTCGGTGCCCCCCCCCGAACCCCCCTTTCCTTGTCCTTTTTCCTTTGCTTTTCTTTTTTATTATTATTCTTCCTGCCTTTAAGCGCCAAACGCCGTGCCGCGAAATTCGGATCTCCCGCGGAAAATGCCGCGCGTTGATTGGCTGTCGCTGTCAGCGCCCCGCCTCCCGGCAGCCCGCGGCGCCGGGCGGGGGGGGCGCCTTAAAGGGGCCGCGCAGAGAGGGAGGGGTAGGGACACGTCGTATGCAAATCAGGGGGTGGGGGTTCGTTAGCACCGCCTGCTCGGGTTCCGAGGCGGGGATCGGGGGTCAGACCGTGACTGAATTATCCTTTTTTCCTTTGCTTTAAGGACACCCCTCCCCCCGCAGTTCCTATCGGGGGGCTGCGCACCCCCCCGCCCGCCCCACACCCAGTATCTTCCGCGGAGAAAACCATACCGGGGTCCTGCGCCTGGAGCCCGGTGCAGGCAGGGATCAGGGGGAGCTGATGCTCTGTGCTGGGCAGGAGCCCGAGGGGAACCCAGCATCAGATCTGACCCCAAGATCCCAAATCTCGGTAGTTTTACCCCAGATTGACCCACAGTTTAATCCTGAGCTCACTCAGCAACCAGATTCCTTCCGTGGAATACGTTCTCCTCCTCTTCTTCCTCCTCCTCCTCCCCCTTCTCATCATCACCACCCTTCTCATCGCTGGGGAAGCTCAGGCTTTGGGCGGCATCATTCACGTCCACCAAAGGTCTTTCTTGCAAATAAATCGGACACACGGACACAGTCAGCACCACAGCCCCTGGGGCAGAGCGGGAGCTCAGCTCAGGGGGATACCCAAAATTCTGCCCTCCAACCCGGAGCAGACGTTCGTCTACAGCAGCGCTGGGACTCTGGGGCAGGACACAAAGCCACCAAGCTGCCAGCGCGGTGGGACACCGCGTCCCTCTGCCAGCAGCACGGCACGGCTTGGCAGCTCAGCTCACCCAGACCTCCGCGGGGGGAGACGGCAACTGCTGCCTCCGCTGCAGCCAAACAGGGGCCGTTCTGGGGGGGGGGGGGTTCAGCCCCTGGGATGGGGGATGCGGGGAGGGCTGGGGGTGGAAGGCTGTGACCCTAACTCTGCACCCCACAGGGGAACCCCCCCCCCCCCCTCCCCCCCTCCCGGCCCTTAAATCCCAGCTCAGCTCCAGGCAGGGCTCCTGCTCCTTCTCACCTTCAGTTGTTAATTTAGGAAATGCATCATCGTGGACAACAGAGAGGTGATGGAGGTGATACCATCAGCACGAGGAAGGCCACCAGGAAGAAGCGGAAGACGTTCCGGCGGTGCTGTGGGGTGAGGAGGGGGCTGAGTGCCACCGTGTCCACAGAGACCCCAAGTGAGGGTCACCAAAGAACCGCAGAATATCCCGAGTGGGGTCCACGGGGGTCACCCTGCGCAGCTCCGGGCTCCACGCGCAGCACCACGCGAAACCTAAACCCGGCGTGAGAGCGGCTCTTCCTCCTCTGCCCTGGAGACGGCAGCAGAGGGCTGCGAACTGATCCGGAGCCGAGGGGGAACGGGCAGGGACGGGCGGACACAGGGACGGAAGGATGGAGGGACAGAGGGACACAGAGATGGAAGGACAGAGGGATACAGGGATGCAGTGGTACAGAGATGGAAGGACGGACGGATGGAGGGACACGGATGCAGAGCCTTGAAGGGACACGATAATTTTGGGATGGAAAGGCAGAGAGATGGAAGGCGTAGGGACACAGGGATGGATGAAGGGACACAGAGACACAGGGATGGAGGGACACGGGGGGATGGGGGACTAAGGGTCTCAGGGACTTGTAATGCACAGACACGAGGAGGCAGTCAGAGAGGTGCAAGGACAGGGGGTGCACACGTGGAAGGATGGAGGGACACGGGCTCACCACAGCCCTCACCTTCCAGTACAGCCAGAAACCTCTGAACCAGTGGAGCACAGGGTAAGATCAAGGGACATGCGGCCACCACCCCACGAGCACAAACCAGAACACCTGGTGGGTTTTGCAGCCGGGGATATGCACAGCCTCCTTGCCCCGAGGGGAACACGATGCTCGTTGGGGCAACGTTACTCCTGCAAATGGTGCTGTGGGGTTTCGTGGCCCCAAAAGGGATGGGGAAAAGATGAAGGTGAGGGAGAGCGGTGGGGCTCAGTGTCTCCGTGGGCTTCGTGATGTTGATCAAGATCATCCCCACGTTGATGGCGAACTTGAGCGAACTTGATGCTGGGGTGTTTAAGGAAACGGTCCAGGCTTATTTTGCAGATGTATTCCCAGTTGTCCCAGGGGTCCTGGAGGGGAAGGGATGGGGGGAGGGTATGGCAGGGAGTCTAGGGGTGTCCCGGCATCCAATGGGCTGCAGACGTGGCCCCACACCCAACCCTATCGACGTGTGTGCAGTGGGGACAGGCGGTGGCCCTGCCCAGGTCACCCCCCCCCCCCAGCCCAGGTGAGGGTGAGCCCCTCCCCCTCCTACTGCTCCTCAGAGAAGCCACGGTGGGCTCTGCTGGGTGCTGTGCTGTGTGACCCCAGCGTTCCGAGCAGCACAACGCGTGGTGTCCCTCGGAAGGAAGGAGAAGCATGGGAGGGGGAAGAGGCAGAGCAGCATCACGGAGGTGAAGGGGTTAATGTGGAGTCGGTCTCTCATACTGGTCAGGCCCCAGTTCGAAACCAGAGGGACACTGGTGGAAAAAGACAGGGGACGTGAGATAGGTGGCAGCACTCCCAGAGCTGCGCTGCTCCAGTATGACCAGGACCATTCCCAGTCATCCCAGCAGCGTCAGCCCCTGGAGCTTCCTTCATGCAGATGGAGAAACTGAGGCACGGGGGAGGAGCTCGGGGACACAAAACACTTTGTGTCTGTCCCCAGCCCCACCATGGGGCCCTCCTCCCCCCCCATCCCTCGTCACCGTGTGCTCCCCATCCCCATGTGTCCCCGCATGGCTCCCACCCCCTGGGTCAATCACAGTGGGGGGGGGGGAGCAGTCTGGGTTTTCCTGGGTGACCAAGGGAGCCTGAGCCCACCACAAATCTCCACGTGCAATTAACCCCATTAATTAGCGGTAACAAACCTTCCTTCCTCTGCTCCGGCCTTCGCTTCCCTACAGATCTCAGCAAACGTTGGGGCCGCACGTGGGGGTCCCCGGGGGTGGTCTCGGGGCGGAGGAAGGAAGGGGGCGAATGTGGGGCACAGCCGGAGCCCCAAAATACAGCAGCGGCCCCACAAGTGCTTAGGGGTGCCCCTGCTGGACGCGCGTGTGCGTGAGCCAGCACAAAAACAAACAAAACAAAAAAAAAAAAACGCGACCGCATTTAAACACTGGACCCCACGCGCAAACCCACGCGTGTGCAGCCTCTCTCACGAGGCCACGCGTGTGCAGCGCGGCGGGGCCGGCTGGCTGCGAGCCGGGAGGCCTTGGCCGGGCCGGCGGAGGGAGGAGGAGGAGGAGGAGGAGGAGGAGGAGGAGGAGGAGGAGGGAAGTGCGGCTCAGACAGCGCGGCGCCAGCAAACACCTGCAAACAGCTCCGGGCACACAATGGCAAATACAGGTGGGGAACCGCGGCCCCGTCACGCCGCCGATTGCATCAGACTGCGGGCTGCCAGGAGCCGGCCCGGCCACGGCACCGCTCGGGGCCGCGTTCCAGAGTCTCCCCCCAACCCCCCCCCCCCCCCCCTCCCCCCCCCCAACTTTTTTTTTTTTTTTTTTTTTTCCTTTGCTCCGTTCCCATCCGCTCTATCCCCGGACTCCCCGAGATGAAAGCGGAGCGCAATCGCGGCACCCGCGAGTTGTTGGAGGGGTGTATGTGTGTGTGTGTGGGGGGGGGGGGGGGGGGGCTATTTTTAGCGTTTTATTGAAGAGAGAAAAAAAAAAAAAAAAAAGTTTAAAATGATGCTTTTCCGTGGAACGCAGCAGCTGCGCGATCCCGCTGTGCCTGCAGCCACTGAGACATGGGGCAGAGGGGTGTCCCCGACCCAACCCCCCCACCCCCCTCCCCCCACACACACGCAGGGCTCCGGGGCGCACCAGTACCTCCCAGGGCTGTGTGTGAGAGCCATCCCCATCCCGTTTCCAGCACGCTTCTCCCACCCAGCCCAACCACACCAGTGCCAGTGGGGAGAGCAGGGATATCCCCCCCCCACCTCCCCCCCCCCCCCCGGCTTTTCCTCCCAGCCCAAAGCGAGCAGGGATGGCTGGAGCCTGTATTAAGCCGTCAGCACGAGGCCAGCCCGGTTCCCAGCAGCGGTTTTCAGCGGGACACCCACAGCTCGGTGTCACCCCATCTCACCCTGCATCACCCCACCCATGGCTGCCGGGAGTGAGATGCTGTTGGGGGGGGGGGGGGGGACGGACAAAAATCTCGTGGGGAAGAGCTCTGCGCTTCCCCCAGCCCCCGTGCCTTCCTCCTCTTCCTCACTCCAGCTCACCTGGAGGCCGTCCCAGTGCCACCGAGAGAACGCCAGCTCCGTTCCCAGGAGCAGAGGATGACATTGCCACGGGGGAGGAAGGGGGGGGAGGGAATTTAGGCAGCAGGGCTCGAGCTCTCCCAAGAGAGCAGGATTTAGGATTGAGCCCAGCTGTGCTGCAGCCACCCCACAGCTGAGCCAGCCCCAGGCTTGGGTCACATCTGCTCCGGGGTGGGGGGGGGAAGGCTGGAGGGAATTAATCCGGGGAGTGGAGGCATTTCGGCTCCAAGCATCCCCCATCACGTCCTCAGGGACCAGGACAGATGTGGGGCACCCCCAGCTTCCCCCCCCCCCCCCCATAGCACAGCTCTGAGCAGTCCTAATCAGAAGCAGCTGCATCCCTTCCTTCAGGGGGTGTCACACAGCCCCCCCCCCTCCCCCCCAGCAATGCAGAGCAGCATCCCCAGAACACCCCAACAGGGAGATGCAGCAACACTGATCCTCCCATAAAAGCCCCCCCCCCCCCCCCCCCCCACTGCTCCTCAGGGCTCAGCAATGCTCGAGGGGGAACCTCCACAGCTTCCATATCAGATAAGGAGAGCAGCACCCAAAATAGCTGGCAGACACCTCTGCTGGGAGACGGCAGCCGGGGGTTAATTCCTCCATACCTGAGCTGACATTTCAAAGCTATTAAACAATTAATGAGATTCCTAACGTAACCCTAGAAGTTACGATCCTGTGGGTCCCGTGGCAGCAGGGTTTGGCCAAGAAGGGGAAGGGGGGGGGTGGGGGGAAAAGCACAGGCACCGAGACAACGTTTATTACATAAAAACGGTAACTTTTATAAAAAGTTTATAAAGCAAGTACAAGGCATGTCCGCAGAAATTCACCTTCCTGCACAAAAGGTACAAACGTTATACTCTAGTATAGAGCTCCACAATACACGAGGCCGTGGCCCCAGAGTTTGGTTCGCATCCGAGGACCCCACAATCACCCCTCCCTCAACACCCCCCCCCATATCCCTCCCCCACCCCCCCCCCTCCCACCCCCGTTAAACACCTTTACAAAGGACTCGCTCACTATAATCCAAAAATATACAAACAACCGCATCTTCACCATTCTATCGAAGAAAGTGTCTCGTTTACCAGCGGGTTGAAAAAAGTCCTAAAGAAAAGAAAGTCCTAAAGTAAAGCCGGGATTCGGCGAGAGCCGCTCCAAAAGTCGCAGCGGGGGAAGCTCCGAGGTTGGGAGGGGGGGGGGGGGGGGGGGAGGGGGGGGGATGGAAGGAGGCAGCTCCGGGTGGGAGTCAGCAGCCGCATCTCTTCTGATTTCTGGTACTGTCGGGCATTGAAGGAGCCCCCGAGGTGGAGGGAGGTGGGTGCAGCCCCATAGCACAGCACGGGGGGGGGGTCCGCAGTCCCATAGCACAGCACTGGTGGGGGGGGGAGGGCCGGGGTGGGGGGGGCCGCAGCCGCCCGGCGCCGTGCAGGAAGCGGCTCGTTACCTCCGGCTGATAACGAATCGGGAACCGACGGTCGGTGCGTGTTTGCTAATTGGCACTGGGAAAGAAGAAAAGAGCGATTATAGAGAGAACTCGACAATTGAGGCGGGGGGGGGGAGCGGGGAGCGGTACGGGGTTTGGGGTACAGCGGTGCCAAAGGGGAGGGGGGGAGCAGTACGGGATGGGTTTGGGGTACGGCAGTGTCGCGCTGAGGGTTTCGGGGTCCCCGTAGGGGGGGGGGATGGGGGGGATAGGACACTCACCTGATGGAGGAGGCGTTAGTGACACAAACTTCTCTCGTCTTTGGAGCAGAGCTCCGAGGCCAGCTCGGCCGCCTGCAGAAAGCGGGCACAGGGTCAGGGCCACCGCCAGCACCCAGCCAGCCCTGCACCCCCCCCCCCCCGAACCCCCGCAAAATCCCCCCCTGCCCCCACTGAAAAAAAAATCCCCGTACCTTAAGGGACAGCAGGGTCGCCTCCGAGGAGGGGTCGCGCCCCTTGGCCCCCTCTTCCAGCACGATCTGCAGGTCGAAGATATAGTCGATGACGTGCTGGAGGATCTCCACCTGGCTCAGCTTAGTGCCCTGCGGGATGCCCGGCACCAACTCCCGCAGTTTGGAGTAGCAGTCGTTCATGTCGTACAGCAGGTTCATGGGCTCCTCCAGAGCCGGGCTCTTGTTGTTGCTGCTTCGGGCGATGGCCAAACTCTGCTCCGAGAGGCAGCAGACCGCCTCGTAGCAGCTCCTGACCGACCGCACCGGGCTGATGGCTTTCATGGTGGGGGGGGGGGAAGGGAGGGGGGGTCTGGAGGTTGAGCCTGAGGGGACCGAGCGTGGGACCACCGAGAACTTCACCCCTCGGAGCTTCACCCCTCCCTCGGTCCTTCGCTCCCAGTTGCTCCGACCCCTCTAACTGGGAGCACTCGGATCTCGCTGGCGCACTGGGGACGGGCCGGCCCAGCGCTGCCCTTTATATAGGCCGCCCGCAGGCCACGCCCACGTTGTATGCAAATGACCCTTAACCACGCCTCTTTTAT